>JBCAUI010542571.1:0-10754 GCA_038406195.1 Haplosyllis anthogorgicola
TATTTCATGTGTTACTATTCATAACTATTTGAAAACAATAGCATTTACATCCACTTGTCAGTAGAAACCTCATAGCTTCAATGTTTTAACATACAAGCATGTATTGGACCATACATAATCTATTTGTTGTGTTACTATTCATAACTATTTGAAAATATTAGCATTTACATCCACTTGTCAGTAGAAACCTCATAGATGCTATGTTTTTAACATACAAGCACAAATTAGAGAATACACGATCTATTTGTTGTGTTACTATTCATAACTATTGGAAAATATTAGCATTTACAACCACTTGTCAGTAGAAATCTCAAAGATGCAATGTTTTCGAAATACAAGTATGTATTGGACCATACAAGATCTATTTCATGTGTTACTATTCATAACTATTTGCAAACAATAGCATTTACAACCACTTATCAGTAGAAACCTCAAAGATGCAATGTTTTTAACAGACAAGTATGTATTGGACCATACAAGATCTAATTGTTGTGTTACTATTCATAACTATTTGAAAACAATAGCATTTACAACCACTTGTCAGTAGAAACCTCATAGATGCAATGTTTTTAACATACAAGTATGTATTGGACCATACAACATCTATTTGTTGTGTTACTATTTGTAACTATTTGAAAACAATAGCATTTACAACCACTTGTCAGTAGAAACCTCATAGGTGCAATGTTTTTAACAGACAAGCATGAATTGGACTATACAAGATCTATTAGATGTGTTACTATTTGTAACTATTGGAAAACATTAGTATTTACATCCACTTGTCAGTAGAAACCTCATAGATGTAATATTCTTTCAAGAAATTTACTGGTAATGCAAGCAAATTTACTGAGACCCAGACTTTGTCATCTGGCCCAGACCTTTACCACTTGGCTCCATTTTCCAGCAAAAAGCAAAAAAAAAAATTAAATTAGACTGGTACACCAAGTAAATCAACCATTTTCTTTCTATATTACAATCAGAAATAAGCCAGTACTGCAGGCAACAAAATTGACCCAGATAAATGAGTCCCCATTAGCTGACTGTATTGCCTGACTTACCAGTCTAATTCTTATTAGATTACAGAAGCTTAACACAGGAATGACCTAGGATCCCACTCAAGTTTACCACGCCCATGTCAACACCAACTACAACTACAACTACAACAACATGGTGATTGGTATAGCACAGCCGAACGCTTTCAGCTGTGCTAAAAATGAAATAGCGGGTGAAACATGTCACACATGGCAAATATTGCCACCTCTGACATGTCAACAAGTTTCATTGTGAGTCGATTGGAAAAAAAATTCATTGATATTTATGAAGAGTTTGGCTTTTGAGGGACCCAGTTAAATTTTTTTTTTTTTTATCCAATCACCGCACTTTGAAAATCCTGGCCATGCAATGTAATCCAAATGAGAAAAGAAAATAAGCCTTAATTCCAATATCTGTAGTATTTAAAATATATTGGAAAATATATACATGCTAAATCTTTGATTAACCGAAACATGTCCAAAGAGTACACACGAAAAAGAATCGTTACTGATGACATCAGAAAATTAAAATATCTGACTGATAAAGTCGTGTCATAAACAATTGAGTAAATAACTGTCACTTGGCACATTGTAACAAAATATTGCCAATAGTATCACGACATACTATTGGGATAGGCTACAGGATTGCCTGGGAATTGAGAAGATAGTAGAATTACCGACATGTCCTGGTTCTCCTCTGTGTTTGTGTGGTGTATCGTTTCTGCCGTCCAGTAACCGCACAAGCGGATCTACCAGCAGGTTGATGTCTCTTCCTCGGTTGTAGTAACCGAACTTGACCAGGTGAAACACCAGGGCCAGCACCTGGAACACCAGAGTTAGTCATGTGTATCCAGTATCGAACAGTCTTACATGTCACGCTTTGGTACTTGGGTTAGTTTGAAATAACTTTGTGCCAACTTAGGCTGCTGTTACATTAGCCGATTTTACGCCAATTATCGAAGCGATTAAAACGTAAAGCTGTATAATCAC
Source organism: Haplosyllis anthogorgicola (assembly GCA_038406195.1). Taxonomy (NCBI): domain Eukaryota; kingdom Metazoa; phylum Annelida; class Polychaeta; order Phyllodocida; family Syllidae; genus Haplosyllis; species Haplosyllis anthogorgicola. Next base: position 2,022 of record JBCAUI010542571.1, read on the forward strand.
CAGCGATAATTGGCTTAAATTCGCTTAATGTAACATTAGCCTTATGCTGAAAGTAAAATAGAAGTGATGGCCAAAGTTGATGTCGCTGATGATAGTATGTCTTTGTCTTTGACAGGGTTGTGACAAACGTATCACGTGAAACACACTCACTTGTGGTCATGAGTATTTTTTTTAATTTACCAAAACTCAATAGATATTCTGCAGTTTGAGATGGGTATTTTCTGACATAAAAATCCTACTTAAACTTACTTGTTCAAGGAGATGATTGTGACCTATTTCACTGGCCGCAATACGCTGGTTATCATACACAAATCCAGCAATCCAATCCTGAAGGTCAGAAAACTCGTCAACTAGTTGTAAGGATGCCTTAAATGAGAATGGTTTAGTACGTTAAAATTATTTTGCCATGTTCTCATTGTTTAAGACTATCTAAAAAGGTATTAAAGGGAATTATAAAAAGAGAGGTTCCTCTTAATATTTTTGCTGCATGGCATGACTAAAGTTAGATTTGCGAACTCTGACCAAGGTTTCTGCGACCCTCTAGTGAGACAAATCCTTAAGAATCTCACCCGTTCTCGTGTACGTTGTGTTAAGTACACTGGCAAAACACAAAATTATTTCCATTAAATGTGGAGAATCATCTCAAAAGATTCTGCGAAAATCGCTGTTGTCGCAAACAAAACAGGTGATGTTGGAATACTCACGTCTTTAATCAATCTCTTCATTGTATCAATCCCACTACCGATATCCTCGTAAACGAACGACATGCTCAGCTGGTCTATAATCGACTCATTGGGATTTACATCAATAAACAAGTCTACAAAAATGCTTAGCTTTTTTAGATCAGGCCGCTGTGAAATAACAATACCGATGCTATTTTGTCACGAAATTTTAACTTGTGAGACAGTATAGAAAGAGGTAATTAAGTTTTACCAAAGGTACAAATTAGTACTCTTGGTAAAAGTTTAAGTGGGCAAGAAGCTTTGCACGTAAGTTCCTGAAAAAAATTGGAACACAAGAAAGCAATGACCTTGCCTGGAATGAAACATCTTTGAATGAAAACATTTGAACAAAAAATTTTAAAGACTGTAACTGAAAGTGAATCTTCAGCAATAATCCAACAGTGTATTACTGATGAAAAGATGCGCGTATTTCGCTCTGAGAGAGTCCGGTAGACTGTCATCCGTCAGACACAAGAAAGCTTCCTGCCACGTCAAGTACTTCAGTGTTGTCGTCACCACAGAGATACAGTGCGAATTCCTACCCTTCATAGAGTTGATGTAAACGGAGAATAAGACACATATTTGATCTTTTGTGATTCCTTTCCATCAATGCGTAATGTAGTTTTCTTAAATAGCGAAAAATAATGGTAACGTTTCGTTTCTCTTAAATGCGTTTCCTATTACCCAGCCATTGCGTATCAAATTTTCTAATTGGAAATGATTTACATCTGGTTGAGGTGAAATTTATGTGTGGAAGGGAATTCTGAAAAGTTTTTGGAGGATGAACTTGTGAAATTGCAAACATTGCCAAAAACGTTTTGTATATGGACTTACGGCGCAAAGCTTTCCAAACAAGTCCAGTTGACTAACAAGAAAAGAATACTCTCTTCCAACTCCAATCTGAAATGTGGATTTGAGAGTAAACTTTCAATAGTTATACTATAGCCTGAACGTAAATGTACACAGGCAGCAATAAATGATTCTGTAAATTACAGATTTTCAGAAACTGTAAGAGTTTTAAACCTGACATAAATCGTGAAGTTCTGTCCATTCTCCTCCTGGTGTAGTCAAAACGTAAAATTTGTCCGGATCTTTATCAACAACAGCCCCCACTTCTGTCAAGAATACTCCAGTCTGAAAAGCGAGATTGTCCTTCAATTTGGGCCGAAACATTCATGTAAACTTCAAGATCTAATTAATTTGAGTTTACATCTTATCGCTTGTCGAAAGCATGATTTTTATTTTAAATATTTTGTAATCCATTTACTTGCTATTAAATCAATAAACAAGAAGAAAAAGAATTCTAGTATAATAAAATGGGTGTGTGTGACTGCATTACAGAACATACATTGTCATCTTCAAGCCATTTCTTGCAGATATAGGTCTGATTCTCTGGAAAAAAGACTTCTCCGCATACACACAGCACTCCAAGGAGATCCAAGAAATAGTGTTTCTGCAACATCATTGTACAGAAAGCGTACCAATTGTGTACACAAGGTTATATTACTGAACCGCCGTAAGGTACCATGTTAAACATCGGATACAAATTCTGTGTACTGATGCGTAGTACTACTTTTGATTTTACGGGGATACAATGTTCATAGTTGACTAAATGAGTTCTGCAAGAAAGGTTATTCGATCGTGAAAGTGGTCTGATATTCTAAAACAGAGAAGAAGCAGAAAAAAGAATTGGAAAAATGGTACTTGCTTTGTGTCCTTTTACGAGTCTGACGATTCTGTCGATTTCTTCTCGTGGAATTCTGTCGGTAATTTTTCTGTTGTCTCTGATCAGCTCTGTTATTAATGTTGTTGCCTTCTCCCCAGTTTCATCCTGAAAATCATTGATTTGAACTTATTACCAGTAACCGACAAAGTCTTCCTAATGTTATATGTAAATTTGAAAGGACACTTCCTAGATGCACTGCATATCATGACAAAACTAGATGACATACCTCACACAAAAACTGTTTGCTGAAGTAAGGAAAATGTCTTGCAAAAGATAGTTTATTTTTGTTACTGTTTCCCTTGATGAACGTTTCCAGGACACTGTATGTATTGACAAATACATTCTGTAGAAACCCATTGTCACGTATGTCCTGTGGCTTCGATTTCAGAAATCTAACCAATACATCCACCACCTAAAAGCACAGAACGTTTCAAAATAAAAAAAATCTATTGAAAGATCGCACTGGATGAGTTAAAGAATTGGAAGTAGGAATGATTTTAAATTATCTAAATTTAAACTATCCAACTTGCCTTTAGATTTCTGAATAACTTTTGCCGATCTTTGTTTGGACAGCCATCAACGATCATGAAATCCTTCATTGATTCTAAAACCTAAAATACATAATAGTAATTATAAATGCTCTACATTTACAAGTTGAAAAATATTGAAAACATTATTTAGTGTATTGTATATACCATTTTACACAGTCACGCAGTAGGGCTTACCTTGCTTCTTTCCAGCAAACATTTTGGTGATGGTGTCACTCCATTTTCACTCTGAAAATAATATATTCTAGTTCCTGTTCACACGTGTCAGAATGGAAGGATAGAATTCAGGATGTCTATGAAATTGCTTTTATTTAAAACAAGGATGTTTAAACTACACCGTGCTACATCATCGTCATGCATGAATGCACCTCGCAATGTGCCATTGTCATGCCCAATTAATCTTTGTTCAATTGTTCTATTGATGCATCTTTACCCTTCAAAATCTATCCCATAATTTAGCAGTATTTTTTGTGGGGAATCACCTAGCCAAACAGAATATTTAACTTACATCAAGACACATGTTAACGACGAGTGGACTCACTGCACTGACGAAGTTAAAGTTTTCGACTTCCGTTTCTGATACTTTCTGCAGGATAAATGCATCATCAAAAGCTCTCTCGTACAAAGCTACCACCTTGAAAGTAAAACATTTTTAAAAGTTAACAAATCATAACAAAAGTTAACAAATGTTTGTATACCGCAGTCAAAATCTAACATACTGAATTGTGAGGAGATACTTGATTTTCGCTTTCGTCATTTCTGATTTCTGTTGTACTTATTCTCCATTGTATTGTAGGATTGATATGATTTGATATCACATGATAGTGTGCAAAGTGTACCTCCATGAAATTAAAGTGATAGCAATTGATGTAGATATCACCAAGAAAAATTTACCTTTTTTCTTTGGGCTTTGTCCCACTTCAGATCTTCGATTCCCTTTTGTTCATTGGTAGCGTCAGATTTGTTTTCATTTTTATCTGGCATACAACAGAAGTTTCTATTTCTAGTACAGTAAACTAACTTACCTTCAAATGTAAACCTACTTTAATTCATTGTCTAAATCAGTATAAAAGCTAATATCACCGCTGATAATTCCATGGCAGGTTAACTGAAAATTATTTTACCTTTTATGGAATGAATCCATTTGTTTCTATGTTTAATGGTCGTAAAACTTTCGAACGTTATACAGCTTGCTTGCTACAAAATGAATAATGCAAATGTAAGGTGGCCCAGTTTGAAACATGACACGACATGGTAGTTCCAAATATGTTGTCTCTTCGTCAATTATTTTGTAAATCTGTAGCTTTGGTATCATTCGCGAGTTATGAAAGACTGAGATAAGTAAACTGAATAGTGCACCACTTTGCAAACCACACACACACACACACACACACACACACACACACACACAAACACACACACACACACACACACAAAGGAACAAAAAGAACAAAAATGAAGAAGAAAAAGTCTCATAAACGGAAAATATTTAGCTATGTATAGCGCGTATCTTGACAGTCAGGCGGTTGGTAACTCAGTTTTTTTTACCTTAGTTTGTGGATCTACAACTGGATTCAGCAGGAATACTGAGGTTGGATCTCTTCCGCTGGAGTTGAGACAGATATCTCCGTCGTGGTTTATACTCAGGTATTGATTTGTGGTTACGTGACGTAACCGAATCTTGTTGTTCCAATGAAGTATATTTCCTGTCAAGTTTGAGAAAAGGTTAAGGACACGGCTAAATTTATTTATTGGCGAATTTTGGTAGAAATCTATGCAATCATAGAGCCAGGATTTCCTGCTGGAGAAGTCTCCGTTGTTGAATATGAATGCCAAAAAAAAATTGTTCGGATATGACAATGTTGTTCCTTCCTGTTAATTTCGGGAACTGAGCGGTTGCACGAAAGACGTAGCGTGAGCTTTTTACAAATGAAACAATTGATGAATTGTAATCTTCATAGTAAAAATACGAACCGTTTACTAGGCTGTCATCGTGTTCTATCTGCCAGTAGGTCATTGCAGAGGTTGACGGGAACATCGTCTTGGGGCGAGACTGTTTCATTGGTCGCAGTCTTAAGTACACTGAAAAGGAACAATCTAAGAATATAAGCGATCGCTTTCTCTGACAGTGCTCTTTTGTAAAGAATAACTAGCAGCTACATTTGTGCTTGGCATGTTTCATTATGTAATCAAAAAGAGACTCAATGCACGTATTCTTGATGAGTAATGAATTTTGAAATCGATAAAATAAATACGGTTTTTGAAATACCATTACCACTGTCTATTTGATTATCTTTCTGTGTGTCTTCTGCTGTTAAATAAGCTTCCACTTCTTTATGGTACAAGCGCAGAAGTGATCCACCCTGACAAAGCATGAGCATTATTCATTTATAACTTTATATTTTATCTTCAATTTCATTAAATGTACAGAAATGCGTTTTTGTTCTATAATTGAATATATCGCGGCAACGAAACATTTTTAGAATACAACTTACCCTGAGCACATTTGTTTCAGTGTCAGCACCAAATCTGCAAAATACTTTCATGGAGAATCCAGATTTCTTTAAACCAAGGTTGATTTCGGACCTGAAGTATCAGTGACATAGCTTCAACAACAGCATGCTGCCATTACATTTAGATTTAATATTCAATAACTTACGTATGTCCATCAAAGGCGTAAAATTAGGTTTAGCGTTTGTGCAAATAGTAAGCAGGATACGAGCTTTTCGGGTGAAGTAGATGCGGTCTACTGTGAAATTTACCTCAAAATTTTACCAGATTTACTTGTCACTGTAAGACTTTTGTATTGTGTTTACTTATTGTAAGACAATTAGAATCTCACCCATTCTCGTGTACGTTGTTCACCTTGTGTGGCGCACTGGAATGGAGATACTGACCAGGAGATTTTACACTTTCCAGCACAATTTTATCGCCTTCTTGAACCTGTAAATGCCTGACAGATATTACTTCTCCGTAAAAAATTACTTTATTTCATAAAAATTCAAAAATATCTTTGATAATGCAAAATACACATATTTAAAATCAGACTTACAATATCGCCCTCCGCTTTGACTTTGTGTCTAGGCTGCACGATGAACTGAACTTGCTTACCATTGTGCTCAGATAGACTAACCTAAAATGCACAAAACAATCGAATTACTTTGATCATTGAAGAAAGAATTCCTTGACCAAAGGAACAAATATTTCCAGGTTAATTTAAGGATTATCTTAGTAACTAACTGGTTTTATTTCGTTTTGCATAATTACCTGAGCTGGATACATTTCGTAGTGAACCGCATTTTACTGGGGAGTGAACTTAAACTTTTCTGACAGTCGGAATTGACACATATCCTGAGGTGTGCAATGACTTTCAAGGACATTAGGGCAGGCTTTTCGCTGTTAGTAATAAGATGCACAGTTACGAAAAACGGAGAAGTGAATTAACAAAGGCAGATTCAATAAGACAAGATTCTCCGATTTAGTCGTCCTTTGGACAGAAGTACAATGAGAGAGAGAGAGAGAGAATGTATGATGCAGCAAATGGGCCAGCTGCATGTGTGTTGCAGCAGCAGCAAAATGGGTGAGCTGCACTGTCTGGATGTGGCAGATGAGTTTTGGCATATTGTAAATATGGGTCCTTTGGACCTTGGTCTGGTCTGGTTTGGTCCCAGTCCAAAGTCCAAAATCCATATTTTACAATATGCCAAAATGCATCCCATAATAGTCATAAAATAGCGTTAAATAAGCCACAGGATGAATATTAGTGGAGATAGACACTAAACTTCAGAAAATCTGTGTGGAAATTTTCCAAAGCTATATTTGGAGGTGACGGGAAAGCTATGCATTTTCAATTTGAGGTTGCTGGAGCCTGAACAAAGTTGAACAAAAGCAGACAACTCCCCCCCCCCCCACCCAAGGCAGATGGACCCCCCAAGATGGACCTCTGAGGGAACATGTTCAAACTTGTTCGGCAGACAGACCCCCCCCCAGCTGGACCTCAGATGATATGAGTGCACAAAGGTCATTGAGTAAACAGAACCCTCTCATGGCTCAGGCAAGGCATCATAGGATGGCAGCTCATTAACATAATTTATGTTTGGCATTCAGGTTACCTCACTGGCTGGCAGTCAGACCCCACCCCCGTCAGTGACGTGACATTGTAACTATTAGTATATTGATTAGCTCTACTCACCATCATAAAGTTACTGTCCCTACTGCTGGCCTGGCTCTCACTCGTCTGAACAAACTTGTTCGTAAAGAGATGACGTAGCTGAATGTTCTGTCCATATCTGAGTCTCCTCTTACACTGTCTTTTTTGCTCTTGTCTGTTTTCATTTTGCTCTGTCTCTGCTGCTTCCTGCAAAGCATTATTTCATTGGAAAAACAGCAAAATATTTGCAGGTACTCTCTATGACATTCTAATTTTGAAGAAAGAATTCTTTAATGGTAACGCATGTATATTTGAATTGCTGGGATGCATTCTCTACCTGTTCTACTGCATTACAGAAGAACACCTATAAATAAATAGAATACCTTCAGGGGAGCAAGTCTTTCTGTTAGTTCTTCATTATCTGGATCCTGTTTGATTCTGTTAAGGCATTTCCTGAGTTCCCTACTCGCGAGGTACTTGTGTTTCACTTCTACCTCGAAAAGCAGGGCTGAAATACCAATAGTGTGATTGAATCTGAGTTTAAAAAAATTCTGCACATTTGGAGATAAAGAAGCGGACAAAAAAGAGCTTTATTGAGAAGGAATTCAGGAAAATGGATTTTTCCACAAAATTCATGTATTCCTGGACCTTGTAGGATTATAAAGGTTTTTACAAAGCCAGAAGATTTATCCCCAAAGCAACTGTAAATAATTCGACATTGCAATTTAACCAGATTAGAATTAAACTAACTTACTGTGAGGGTTGGACACACCAGTGGGATTTTTCTTCGATTGATCACAATATGCGAAGATCGAACTGTGGGTTGAGCTTTAAAATAAATTGCGTAAAGGCTGATGATGCATTGGCGGATCTAGGGGGGCGCGGGAGGCGCGCTCCCCCCCCCCCCAAAATTTCTTCGTTTTCATGCAGTTTTTGGGGATTTTTGCGCAAAAATCGGGTAAAAATTGGGGCGCCACAGTTGGCGCCCCACCCCTACGAGAAATCCTGGATCCGCCAATGTGATGATTATGATGGTGAATATTTAAATGGGAAAATTTACCGTAGACTACTATAGAAGTTTCTTGTATTTATTTTAACAAAAACATTTGTCCATACGTTTTACCTTGACCCAATGTTGAAAACATATCCCTGAGTGTCTTCACAGAAGAGACAGATTTGATCTCCAATCCTTACGGAGTCATCGGCCATTTTCTTTTATTGTCATCTCATTTTCTCACTATTATTTTCATTTGTTCTTGTCCTTGTTCTTCGACTAAAGAAGAAACAATTACAAGTAGATCTAAGATAAATGTTAGATCCGCGTCTATGAGTCTGTACAAAGAATTCTTTCTTAGTTTACTTGGGTTTAAACGTTTGTCGAGATAGACGGGGTAGTCTAGTGAAGGATGTGAAGGATTGGTGTGCACTTTGGGAAGGAGTTGCTACATTCTCCATTGACACCACTGTTAAAGTTTTGGCCATATTTTATCACTTTGAAATGCCCAAATCTCAGCACATAGAAGGAATTTTGCAATGAAATACAGTTTAACTGTACCCTGAATAGCCCCAGATCCAGTTAATGTCTTT
>JBCAUI010542582.1:0-23203 GCA_038406195.1 Haplosyllis anthogorgicola
GTTGCATTGTATATTTAAGTTTGACATTTGCCATTTGTGAAGGTAGCAATTACTCTCAGAGTAACCCTTTTAATTTTTTAGTAGTGATCATTCTTGGTTCGTTTAATCACACTGACCATTCTGCAGCTGGGTGTGCAATCCACACGTATTAAGTTGGCTTACCTTTCCTATTTCTACTATATTGTCTAATATCCCGTGTGGAAACTGTGGTGCTGAACCAACCAACTGAAATAAATAAGGAAAAGATTGTTTGTTCAACGTTTTTTTTAATTGATTCATAACCTGTTTTGCAGCCATCTTGCTTTACATGGGAGTCGGGGAGGAGGAACAAAACTGTGTGTTTGTGAGATATTTTTTTTACAAGCAAATTATATCTGTTAAATTACTTAACATTATAATGTGGCATAACCACATGCCCTAAAATTTGCTGCACTGGAGGTCATTTAATTTCTTTCATTAAACTTTAAGCTTCTTCGCTTAATTTTGTAAGGTTACTTACGACGGTTGTAACAATAAACTTACCATAACCGTATTCTTGTTGATTGCCCTGCGCATGGCACTGATATTGACCTGCTGTGTGTCATTGTCGACTGGAATGTGTGTGATCTTCATGCGGAAGTAACCGGCTGCCTGATTAACACGAAAAGAAAACAATATTATTATATTTAGCTTTTATTTTAATGTTTGGCTTACATTTCTCTCCGCCCTTTAATATCGGAATTTAAAAACAAAAACATTTGGCAAAATATTTTTGAGTCAGTTATATCACCCTGATCTGTCGCAAATCGATCAGAAAAAATAGTTCCAGATGGACCTGAGCTCATTTGGCATTATCATAAAACTAAGACAATATAAGGCACAATGTTACATAAATGCTAATAAAGTGTCTAAGATCAAAATCTCAAATACGTGATCTTTGAAAAAACGAAAACATGGCTGCCAAACAGGAAATATATATGACCTCAATACAAATTTTTACCTAAACAAAGTGGCTATGTAGGTGCATAAGACTGCCAAGTATGAACTCTGTATCATTAACTGTATGCCCAGGAGCAAGGGTCAAAGAAAAAAACCAAATATGGCCGCCAATTTAAGAATAACAGTCACAGCAACATAATTTTTGCTAGGCCTTGAGATAGGGCATAGGTGCACATGAGTCTAAGATATGAGGTCTCTATGATCAATAGTGTGCTCAGGGTAGCTGTGCAGACAACAATGACGACGACAATGACAACGCATGACAACGACGGACAATTCATGATTGTGTAGGCTCTTTGGCAATTATGCCAAATGAGTCAAAAATCTTAATTTCACTGATCAGTTTGGCTTTTTAGGGACCAAATTCAAGTGTTACCTTTTATTGATTGCCACACTTTGGAAGTACACCGAGTGCAATGTAATTAAAATTATTTAAAAATATCCTTAATATTCATGATTTCTAGTAGTAGGAACCAATTAAATATCTTAATTTATTACCTTGTCAAAAGCAGCATGAGCCGTTATTGGAACAATCCTGCAATCATATACATGGAAGTATTTAGCTGCAGATATACTTGCATTCTGAGAGGATACATTCTGAGCTACTTACATACAAATAAAACAATGAATTAATTTTGTAATTAATTTATATTATTAATTAAGATAATGGACGTTTAGCTTATTTATAAATATAGCACAAATAATTTATACACATTGTAACTTACATCTGTACTTCTTACGTTTTATTTTCAAACAAATAAAAACATTAAAAATTAACAGTCTGAGCATCTTCATAAGAGAAACGCACGATAATTTTGGTGCATTGAGCATGCGTTGAGCTTCCCGTGAGCGTAAGCCTCATTGGCTTAACATCACATCATTACCATCGGTGGATTACGGGAAGACGCGTTGTATATCTTACATTTCTGGGCGTTTGATGCCGTATTCTTCAAGTGCAAAATCACGATATGCTTTACAAGCCAACATGATGCTCTCTGTGCCGCCCGACGTCACCTACAATCACAGCACATGTGTACATTTACTGATCCATATTTTCCAGTTAACACCGGAGGTACAAGTTTCTAATGACAGAATGCTGCACGTGAGTTTTCAGGAATTCCAAAATGCCGTGCAAAATGACGTAGGGTCTATGGGCACAGTGAAAAGCATATGCTTGCACTTTTGACAATAAACTCAGTCAATCCACGCACACACTGCAGAAACTTGTACTTCCAGTAAAACTTGCCTTGCAGGTACATGTACAGGGTTCTTCAAGAAGTGCAAAAATAGACGGGGTTTATTACAACATATTGGCATCAATGCACACACCATTTTTATAGTATGTCCTATGACCTTGCAGGAAATAGTGCTGTTGTGCACACCATTCTTCAATTTTAAACTGTTCACAGAGTTTTATGTTTAGGCCACTGGTACCCTGTGAACCTGCCGGTGAGTTTTAACGGTTTTAGAAAATCTCCGTTAAATGGGGACTAATTATTCTCTTGATTCTTATTCATATTCATGTTTTGGCGTGCAACAAATTCATGTATAACTCACGCTGCCACATGTTTCTGGCCCTCCATTGAACATTGTACATGTCATGCGCACGACTTCTGCTTCCATCTTACGGATATCCGGAAATACGTCAGCATGCAAAGGATTTGTCCACGCAAACATCTCGTACACCTACAAGTACACAATCACATTAGTACTACATTTTGGTCCCTTTCTGTAGAGGTGCACACACATGCATGCATGGGTGATCTTTTTTGGCAATGATACATCTAGTAATACATGTACGGTGTAGCACTGAGGCATTTCTGCATGTTATTGGAGATCTCTATTATGTAAAATAGGAGGACTATCGGACCCCTTTCCAGAAACCTATATTTCCTCATTGTTTTCGTGCATGTATGGATTACTACACATGTATCCCTGAATACTAAAAATGCACCATTCTTGCTTTTTGTCACAACATTGCTGACATGAGTGTTGCTGCTGTGTGCCTAAGCAGTAGGGAAGTCTGCAGGGACGGGGGAAAAGCAAATGACAATAGTCTCAGCAGGTATAGACCTGGTTTGCCAACTGGGGTTTCTTGGCACTAAAAGGCTATCACACACGTACCTTTCCGTTGAGCTTGGTTAGACTCTCTTCGCCACTGTACACACATCCTGAGCAGCTACCTTCACCCCAGTTAATTTGAGCTGAAATCACAAACAGTTCACTTGTTATTTACGTATTTGTTATTGTTTTAGTTACTAAAATCCTGCTTTTCTTTATAATGGGTTTTCTTAGGTCACTGCGATTCGGCACCCTGGTTGCACAAGAGAAAACAATTTCCGCATTTAAGAAGGGCATTTATGATACTGTAGGACTCTTCTTGAGCAGAAATCCATGAAAAGAGCATTTGATGTAGCTCAATGTAAAGCACTATCTGGTGTCGACAATTTCTAGAGCTCGACACAAGTAATAAACAATGGGTTTGTCTGTAACACCAATGACTCTATGGTCTTTCTCGGTCTTTGATTTAATTCCAGAAGCTACTCCAGTTATATCGAAAATTTGGTCCTTAATTTAGGTTGGCAACTAAAGAGAACTTTTTCTTGTCAACATATTTGTCAATTCGTTTTGGTAGATGATAAAGGTGTGATTATTTTACGTATCATTCCGGGGCAAAAATTAGGTAATTATAAAATATAATCAAAGTCATAACATAAGGTGATAACATCACTGATAACGTGTATTACATCAGTAACTTTCCGTTTCCACTGCTAGCGGTGTCCAGAGGGTAAGGTTCAGCGTCCTATTTAACGTTCTAGATATCGTCACACATTACCAATGTGCTTATCATTCACTTTTACTGATTAGGCAGAGTTTCATTAATTCTTGACCTGCACCCTTACGAAGAGATTAAGAAATAGAACATGACTAAAGATCTCTTGAATATTACTCACCAAGATTCTTGTATCTCTCTAATTCTTTCATGACCCGTTTCTGAAAAATATAAAGCATACGGTGACTATTTTTGGGCCAACACAATATTTTGGATTGCATTTAAAATCAAAAATTGGAATTGCATTGATATTCTAACTAGTTTAGCTATTTGGCGCTCCAATTTAAGGTGGCAGCTGTACACTCCCCTTTTCTACATGGGCCTGGTTCCAAAAGTGAAATTTTCGGGGTGGAGTGGGATGGGGTCGTATCCGCCGGATCTGCCAAATGTTCAGAATAGCCTGAAACCACCCTGATCATTGTGTATCAAGAAGTGTCTGGTAGAAGATTAAATGTGAGGTTAAATATTTTGGCAATGGTCACATTAGTGCCCACCTTAGCATCTATCTTAGGACTTACCCCGGGCACCATATACTCAAGGAGTAAAATCCCAATCCTGGGGGGGGGGGGGGGGGGTCGTCTCCACTGGCAGATACCACCCTGGTGACCCTGTGTGATTGCTATCCCTCGCCAATGCCTTCACGTGCTGAGGTAAAAATGAAAAAATCTGGCTTATCGGCCCACCCTACCCCGCCAACAAATAGCATTGAAGTCATTAATTTCACATACCTCTGGAAGCCCTTCTTTGGGCAGTGCCTGGTAGTAGGAGAAGTTATCCAGTCCTTTATTGAAGGATTCCTGCAGGCTGACTACAGTGCCCTCTATCTCCCTGTCTATACGCGACTTGACGAACGGCAAACTGCGCACAAACTTGAAGAAGGTCTTCTTCAACCGAGTGGAAAGATCTGAAATATAGATGAAAAGAACATAAACGGCAAACCATCAAACTTCACAATGTGGTTTGAATGTCAATCTCAACAAACTACACATGTACTGTGGAACTTTATATACAGATAAGATATAGGTTTCACTGCAATATGTTGTGTCATAACGTTTACATTCCAACTGGCACCTCTTGATATTGCAATTTTAGGACTGGTATTCAAAATGGTCCTAGCATAGCGACAGTATCCAAGACCGTAATGTCATACATAACTGGGTGTCGAGTTTAACCAATTGGGTGTGATGACCTCCTGGAAAATAAAAACTAGCATTCATCTTACTTTCATCCTGCTGGAAGATGAAGTCATACAGCCACGTAAGCAGTAGCGTGATGCCGAACGTAAGCGTTATGATCTGCCAGGCCTCCAGACCCTGACACGACTTGTTGACATAGATGCGTGCCGTTTCCGTGTATTCGTACGCCACCTCCAGATAGGGACGTGCCATCTCCAGATAGGGCTCCGCTAACTTCTACAAAGACGCAAAACACACCAATTTAACATCATAATTCATTAAAAAAATAATACCTGATTCTGTAATCATTACCCACTGGCAGTCCAATTCACAGCATGAATACCACAAATATGGCCGTCAAATGAAAATATATGCCCTTTAAAGGCGGTCGCATTGAACATGATTACTCAAAAGTCAACCGAAAACGCTATATGTTATTGATATTTATGATTCGTTTTGCTTTTTGTGGAAATAACAATTTTCTTTTTGACTTTTTTTTACCGATCTCACTAATGTAATGTACCGTATTTACCCGAATTGAGGCATCCGGTGCCAAGACCAAATTTTGGTGGGGTGCGTCTTTTGAAAAATCAAAACACCAAAATATAATTGTCCAAAAAGGTGAAGTTCATATTAAAAAGATTAACCATTTCAATCTGTTAACTTTTGTGATACTGACAAAAAATTACCATAAATGAGTCTTAATTAAACAAGAAAACGCTTAAGTAATTTTGTTACAGAAAGAAGGGTGCCTCAATTAGAGAGGGTGCCCACATGTTGGTAAATACGGTAATCCTAACTGAAACAAACAACCACCCATAATACCTTTTCCATATTAAATTAATTCCTCGTCTTGTATACCACGTTGTTTCTCATCACCATTTCACATACTATCTGAATTATGTGTTTCCTCTTTGACCGTATTTATATCCTGGAGTCGACCCATTAATTTGAGTCATAAAGAGACGGACAGTAAGACGAAATATCGAACACTACCGTGTTGTGTTGTGTGTTCTCTGTTCTGACCGTTTGGGCATTTGTACATGTGGTTTTGGTTGTGTCAAAATTGGCACCGCAATTCACAGTCACATGTACAGTAGAACCTCTTTTCAGCGATGCTCAACTTCTGCTTCACAATGACACACGACTACAGTGGAACTTGATTTGGGAGGACCTTCTTTTGCACGACCATCAGACTTTTGATGAAACGCATTAAATTACACAGAAAATAGCCCTCTTTGCAAGGTCACCACCCCATTGACGACCATTTTTATTGTGGTATCCAACAGGAAGGTCTACTGTACACACATTTGCTAGGTTTCACCCATAGAGTGCCGTGTAAGAAAGAGTGTCGCTCTGTCGTTCAAAGGAGGTCCTATTGTACACGAAAAAATCCTCTTTTCATGTAAACCGTTATTTTCTCAGCGTAATAATTATTTGACAGACTATTTAATATTTTTGAAATAATTACTTTCAAAACCATCGGCCAATGTGTACATCATGTACATATTTCTCAATCATGGTCATGCCTTTCATTTTGTCGGTCCATGCAGGTTGAATGGGTTTCAAAGAAAGCTGAACATGAAACGTATATACCTTATTATTCACGTTAATAAAGACCTATAAAATCGCTAAAGGGATCTAACATTTTCAGTCCTATAAAATCGCTAAAGGGATCTAACATTTTCAGTAACAGCTGGCGAGTTGCCATAGCATGACCTAACAAAGACTGTGAGTTGAAATGTCGGGAAAATTCGTCGCAGTTTCTTAACTAAACGACCTGAAATGGTAGTTTTATATTTTCGTTGTCTATTTATTTATTTATTTATTTTTATTTTATTTTTATTTTTGTGACAAACTCCCCCAGAATTTAACCGATAGGCGTATTTTCATATGAAATGTCATTTTTGTCCCATATTTCTAAATGTCAAATTTTTCAAGGTTGAACTACGCTTTATGTCATGGTTAGCTTCGTTTGCTAACGCTTGACTTGTTTGACAATAAACCACTTGGTTTGGTTGGTAGTAAATCCTGATTGGAAACATTTTATAAAAGTAACAGTTACGGAAGTATATGAATGCACCAAAGTCCAAACGTTTACAGATTTTAATTTTCTCTACGCACAACACAATCACTGAATAATCGGGATTTTAGATTTTATGTAACACAACTGGCTTGAAGTCATGGCGTTAACGTCTTTCGTCTGAAATAAGTCGAACTCCACACTTGGCTGCCTTATCTGGCAAATATAATGTTAAAAGTTCAGTTACTAGTAACGTCCTGCAGTAAACCATAAAAAGTAAGCCAAGTTGTTGAAGGTATCTGCTTTACTTTTTAAAAAATCAGTCATTTTAATCTGTTCATATCAGATTTTTGACCTTGAGAATTGGGGTTGTTAGTACACGTGTACTTAAACTACTGACGATAAGATTAATACATATCCCCTCTCATCTACTTCTAATCTACTCTACGTCACTTTCCTTTGAAATTTCCAGCTCGAACCAATATCTCTTGGCCTACAAAAATGTCAGATAGAGAGATTTGATTTGATACGATTTTAATCCAATTTATTGTTAAGAAATATATATTGTTCAGGTTTTCTCCACTAGATGTACTTAGCAAAAGCTGCATATAAAATACTGTGTTACATCATACACTGGGTTCTTTAGCTTTTACCCTTAGCTTTAAGCTGCTTGGCTATGCCGTGCTCAATGTATCTACTACTTGGGATTGTTTTAATAAATATATTTAAATTATAAAAGCCTAGTTGAGTTTACTGACCGCCCTTCAGAACTCGAAAGTATTTTACATTATCTAGATCAAAAAGTAGACCATTCTGCATCGTTCATAATTAAACCCTCGATGATTATCCCATAAAATAAAATAATTCTGCAATAAGTCTGGTTCAATAAACATTAAATAATTGCATTACACGACACATCACAAGCAACTGTGCTTCGTTGTCATGTAGACTGAGGGCATGGGTTACATAAAATTGACATTTCAAGTTTCAATTTCATTAGTCAATATCTTACTAAGTAATGAACGCAGTCACTCAAGATTTATCGAGTACGTAAATTGCATCCTTATATAAAGGATAAATCTTATTTAAAATAATTCTGAGGCCCCAAACCAAATTGCCTATACAGAACATTTTTTACTCACCACAGCGGTATCCATTACGTCCGCCATTTTGTATTGTCACATGACCCGCACGTGTAAAGATCAAATGTAACGCTCAACATTTTTTGCACCCCCTTTCAAAGATCAGTACAAGAAAAATACAAAGGGTTTACAGAATGACGATTTGTCAGTCACAGTTGATCTATATACCTTAATAGGCAGTCATATTTGGTTTTCCTTTGTACCTTGCAAAGAATTAATGTTACACCCTTCATTTTTGGTAAGTTACAGACTGTTTACAAATACTTTCAAGATGGTGTCACTTCCTGTCACTGAAAGCTAAAGGCCCGTTTACACTATGCAACTTATCTCAAGAAACAGTCTCTTGAAACAGTCTCTTGAAACATTCTCCTGGTGTAAACACAAAAGAAACATGCAACTTTGTCTCAAGAAACTATTTCAAAGAGACTTGGTGAGTTCTATATCTTTGAGACTTTTCTGAGCAACTTTTGGCCAACATCAAAGGAAAAACATCTGGATTGAGTTATAACACCCAGGTTAATTGGATTTTACATTGAAATCTGCAAGAAAGTCAACAGTCTATGTCACAAAGTTGCCTAGTGTAAACCAAAATTATTTCTTGAGACCTGTTCCAAGAGACTTCCAAAATATATCTCAAGAGCCAAGTTTCATGAAATAAGTTGCATAGTATAAACGGGCCTTAACTATTACTGGGCCTTCCAAAGGATAAAACAGCTACCAATAATATGGTAATGTTTATATTAGCCGATAATCCATTACTGCTTCTGTGTTTTACCGAAACAAACAAGAAACACAAACATGAACGCAAATAAATGCTGCATTGCTAATAAATCAACCATTTTCTGCTTCTTAAAGGCTAACCTTGGCCAAGCAGGGTAACACTTGATGACTCTCAGCAGTATCAATAGTCCTACAGCTCACAGCCTCTTCACAGCTTTTATCCTAATTGATAATACTTACAGATCCAAATAAGACGTTTCTATAGGCTGCATTTCTCAGTAAGGGACCAAAAAAACTCTTACTTTACACATGTTTTCCGAAATAGTGCGTTACAGAAAATGCGTGGCATAACTCTTAGCAATGCATTGTCTTTAAACTGCAATCTCGATATAATGCCGCAGAATGGTGTCAGAGGAGAAATTTTTAGTTCACGGTATTTTTTATTTCGTAGACAAAAGAAACTTTTTGAGTGAAATGGTCAGTGTGAAGCACACGGTCATGGATCCGCGGTCATTTTACCCTAAAACGGGTCCAGAAGCTGCTACCACTTCCACGAAGACAAACATGCTTTGCTTCGAGTCAAAAAAAAACAACCCATAAACCTATCACACAAAGACGTGTAGAACGTCGCCAAATGGTTATGTTGTGTTTGAGTTGTTTAAAGAATGTAGGAAAAAAGAATAAAAAAAATCGTGTAACCGTCTTTTAATGGCAGATTTCACACTGATCAATGAATCTGTTCATCTGTAATGACAGTTGATATTCTTTCCAAGGTTACAACTGTCAATACTGAACACGGTCTGACTTCAAATCATGTGATGATAGTGGAATTCTGTTTGTAACGTTTCACATAATTTCTTTTTAAAAATTACTCTTACGCAATTCAATTTAACGGTTGAATTAATTGGTTACATCTAGAAAAGGTTCTTCGATGGACAGAAGGGAATATATAAATGATATCTTATGCATAAAATGCCCGTGTTGAGGTAGGGATTATTTCTGTATAATGGGTGGTTATGGGTTCAAATCCACTTTTCATCGAATAAAGTTTTGAGTTATTTGTTTTATTATTCATAAATTCATGTTCCTAATTATCATCAGAAGTGAACAAAGTAAGTTGTTTGACAACTGCTTCACAAATTCTCAGACTAAGTATGGATCTAACACAAATTTCATAACTTGTCAGTTTCTCCAATACATTCAAAGGGGAACCAGTTTCTATTTCATTAGCAGATACCAGATACTCATCTAAATATGTTTGTCTATTATGTCTGATGATATTTTTTATATTTTATGTTTTTTCCGGAAACGTAGTTTAATGGCATCTCACGCAGATTCTTTCTTGACACCATTTTAAATGAAAGCCTAATGTGTGATAAATAATTCAGGTTTCATCATGTGCAGCTTGTTAAGATACTTATTTTAATCCTTGGAAAAGAAATGTTGGGTGTTTTTCCTTTTAAAAAAAGTCTGTGTTATAAACGTGGAGGGAATCTCTTGCGTAATCAAAGGGATGTTAATGTTTAAAATCCGTTTGAAGTGAAAACAGGTTTAGAAATATTTTCTTTCAAAGGAAGTATTTTGATCCCTGTCTATTGAAATATATTAACTGTTAAAGTCTCAAATTTTGTCATGAAGAAAACAGCATGTATTTGCAACATATATTTACTCCACCGCAGTACAGGCTTCTAACTATACATTTTCTTAAAAATAGTGTTCTTTCAGAATATTTACACCCGAAAAAAAGAATAATCTTATGTAAAAGTATTAGCTAAATAACATTGCAACGATGTAGATCTAGATAAATTAGTCTAAAAGAATGGTCATAAATTAATTACGTACAAACCCGTTTTCTGTATCACACCGGGGGTCAATTTCTTAGTTAAGTTTTCGACGTGATCAAACGCCAATTCAGAATTTTACTTCTTAACTAATTTGACAGGACTAATTGAACTATGATTTGAACTAAAAACCAATTGGAGTTTAAAGAAATTGTTATGTTCGGTAAAAAGGAAGACGAAAATTAGCCACCGACGGAATACCAAAGCCACTTGTCACCTTTTACAGTTAAGTGAATAATAACAAAGATCAAATGAATAGCCATTTTTAACCCTAAGTACGCTGTCCTCAAAACCTGATTTACTCTCTGAATGGTGGTAACACGCTTTATATATTATATGTATGAGTCAGGGATAAAAAAGCTTTTGCTCGGAAATAAGTGCCAATCTTCAAAATGTAAAACTGGCCAAATTTTACCTTCAATTTGCACTTGCTGAGAGATTGGAATGTAAGTATCTTTGTTTTAAAATTATTTTTCATCTTTTTTCAGTCGAAAATGTCCGCTGAACAACTTGAAGGTACGTATGCAGGCGGTTGTTGTTGTTGTTGTTTTTGTTGTGGCTGCTGCTGCTACTGTTCTTAGTATTGTTGATTACTGTGAACATTGTACCATATTTGCACATTTTCAGTGGCATATTTCTAAAGACACAACATTACGAAATGTTATAACACTGGACAAAATGCCCTGGGTCTTGACCCCATCTCTTGAAATGTGCCATTGAAATTCCTTTCAATTTTGGAACAATAGCACACGAAAAGCACA
Source organism: Haplosyllis anthogorgicola (assembly GCA_038406195.1). Lineage (NCBI taxonomy): Eukaryota > Metazoa > Annelida > Polychaeta > Phyllodocida > Syllidae > Haplosyllis > Haplosyllis anthogorgicola. Next base: position 11,474 of record JBCAUI010542582.1, read on the forward strand.
GCACGGAATTCTTTTGCTCTCCTTTTGTTTTGTAGATTTTCAAATAGATAGGAATTTCAGGAGCTCAGTGAATGTTACAATACCGTAATATCAAGATAATGTAATGTCAAGATAACAGAAGAACACTTGATTTTCCGGTCCAAAGGGTTCAATTATGCCTTTACAGTTTTAGTCATGTAGATTCAGCAATCACGTTTTCAACTAACTTGAAATAAGCAGAACATGGCAGCACTCAATCTGTGTTATCAAATTGAACTGACAAATGAATCCTGGTGGAAAGAAATACTTTAAAAGTACTTTGTTTACCAACAGTAGAAAGGAAATGAAATGTCACCAGATAGTATCATAATCCAGACTGTAATTGATACATTTGGACTTGATTCATGCATGTCGTGTTATTTACGATGCATATAATTAACAATAAAAAAACTTCCTAGGCTCGTTTGTTTTCAAAAAGGCCAAAATGTTTTGCAATTGAATAAGACACCCAAAACAAACTTACTGTTAATAATGACGGTACTGACATGACAGGTTATTGCGATCTTTGTATCATACCTGGTATGGACTTGGACCTGGTAAGTGTTTATACTGGAGAATATTTGCCATAATAAATTGAACGAAAGCTCTCTGAATGAGTAGACAAATAAAGCAGGGAAATAAAACTGTCGCCAATGAAGCTGATTTTTCTACCTGCTGCAGGAGTAAAAATAGGGGACTCCGGCAGATACAAGAAAACGTCATTAAAATTATTCGTGATCACATTACGTATAAAAACTGAATGACTATTTATACTTTTGTAAACATGTTAAACAAGTATCATCCTATTAAGATCATGTATGGCATGATACTACTCTGGATTTTATTGAAATACATTAATATTCTTAAATAATATAATTAAATAAACTGCACGATAGCTGCGAACAGAAAATCATGAAATTTATATTAATTTTGAAACGCGTGGAACAAAAGAGGAAACAAAAGGATTCCATGCTGGGCTTTTGATGTACTATTGTTCCAAAGTTGATAGGAATTTCAGGATTTGTCTTCGTTTTCTGTGGGACCAATTTTAAGTTTGCCAGCATAAAAAAAAATTGAGCGACAGTCTGTCTTGCTGATGTAGCTTCTGAACAGGGGCAACATATTTCGCCATCCAAGACAGATTAACACTTCATCTTACCTTGGTGTTGTTTTGTTTTTATTGCATGATGGTATAACATTTCCACTGGAGTACAACAACATTGTTTTTCATTTGCCTAAAAACACGTAAACATCAAATCAAAAAATTACTGGAAAAGTTTAAGGCCCTCAGCAATTGAATTTCCTGGTGAGCTAATGCTAAGCTTATGGTAAACTTTTGATACGGGCTCAACGCTGATTTCGTGATCTGGTGTTCGTTTGATACACCTCCTGAATCCTTCACTTGAGCCTGAAAACAAAACATTCAGAGCCATCTTCCCTGATTTTCTTGTGTGCCACCGGTCAAAATGCACAAACTAATCTTCCTATTCCGGCTGGTAAAATTTAATGACATTTTCAGGAGCAGTATCCAGAGATTTGCTTTGGTCCGCACCATAATTAGTAACATATGACGTGTAACTTAATCCTCAGATGTACTGAGCAGACCTAATAGAGAACATGATCCATGTCTGGTTAGAAGCCAATTTATCTGGAGCTCAAACGAAATAATATGGATTTACATGGTGTCGTATTAGCTTTGAACTGGGTTAAGACTAATCCACAAAGCATGTACGACTCCATTAAAGATCATTTACCTAGATCGATGTACTCCTGAATGTCAAGGTAGTGCAGTGATTATTTTCATTGTTGCCCTGAGGCTGATGATACATAATATCAGCAGATTAGGTATGTCGTGCAATTGATTAAATTCTACAGACAATGTTATTCAACTACGTGTTCATTCTTTGCTGTTGGTTTGTAGTTATTGAGTTGATGATTATGTGCCTTGCATAACATTCGGACAATAGTGTTACATTGCAAACACGCCTTTGGAAACAAAACATCATCTGATTCTGACAAATTTATTGTCAGAGAAAATAGTTTTAACAAAACACCTTACTTGAGCTTTAATTGCCCTCCTCCAACGCCACTGCACTGGTACACACGTCATTGTATTCAAGAAATTTCCTGAAATTCCTATCGTTTTGGAAAAACAAGAGACCAAAGGAGAGAGAACGAAAGAATTTTACGCTGTGCTTTCAAGGCGCTATAGTTCCAAATTTATAGGAATTACACCCTGTGTGGATAATCTTTGGATGAAATCATTGGAATATTTTCACATCAGTATTCAATTTTCCATCTCAGAAAAAGAAAAATAACATTTGATGAGATGTTAAGGGGATGAAAATCTTATCAAACTCAAGAAATTGTTTTCATTCAGGGCTTTCCTAAAAGAGGCACTCACATAAAGCTACCAATAAAGCTGGTGACAATTTCTCCCTGTGAGTTTTATAACATTAAGATTTTCCACCCAGAAACTCTTGAGATCTAGAAACCATAGAAATGCAAGCTGTACCCCTGTGTTTTTGGTAGAAGCATGGCATAAAGCAATGATGCTCTAAATGGGTTTTAATTTCAAGAATAGTACGTATTAACCTTTATGTCCGAAGCTGCTCTTTTTGTTACCTGATAATTATCTTTTTCACGCAGAATTTAGAGCCGCCTTCGACATGTTTGATCGCGACGGTTCCGGGGCGATCTCTCAGGAGGAGCTCGGGGAGGTGATGCGTTCCCTCGGCTACAACCCGACAGGCGAGGAACTCAGGGACATGATCAACGATTACGATGCCGATGGTACGCACACGCGCACGTTCCTTATTTCATTTTCGTTCCTTATCCTTACTTCAAATAAATCCAAGACCACATCACATTCCACAAAATAGAAAATTCTATTAATTGTGATAGAATTCAAGCCACGCTTTCATTCGTGGCAACAGATCAGCGTGGAATTCCTGAACTGTTTTTTTTATCAGACATTCTTTCTTTCTTTCTTCTTTGTTTTACACTGCAATGAATGTGCTTTGGGTGTGCTAATAACGCTACCGATCCTAAAACCTTTGAAAACAAAACAAATCCGCTCTCTACTGTTGATGTGAGTATAAGCGGAAAGTGAATTTGATCATTTTAAAATTTACAGGATTTTCAGACTCTGGTATTTGTTTGTAGGCAGCGGACAGATTGAGTTTGAGGAGTTTTGTGAGTTGCTGATGAGACACATGGAGGAAGGTGAAGCTGCTAACGATGATTCTATGTTGGAGGCTTTCAAAACTTTTGATAAGGATGGAAGTGGCACGATATCAGCTGACGAACTCAAACAGGTTGGTCATGAGCATTACAGGAACACGAAAAAGAAATAAAACATTGATTTTGTCACCTTAGAAAATCACATTCGTGGGCGATAATTGAATCATTAAAGGGAACAGAAGAATACCCATATTGATACTGCCTTCTATTTACGAATTTTCCCTCAGGAGACGCTGACACCTGCTGTGACATATCAATGCACTGACACCAAATCAAGATATAAACAAAGTCCTGGGAAATAGGGCTCCAATTGAATAGGTGTGAGGTGAGAACTGGGGCATGACACAATGCATGCATGCAGTGTGACCCTATAACATGATACATGACCCAAAAACACAATGGTGTTCTGCTCCAATTGTCATTGATGTCAACACTAAGCACTTCATATCAATTCAATCTCTCACTCATCCCAAATAATTCTAAATAGAAGCCGTATCAATATGCTCTACTCACCTGCATTGCCACTGAGCACCTATCTTCCATCCTATGTCTGACCTGTAGGTTTGGCCTATGAAAACTCATGCCGGAATTCCCATGTTTCCCAGCTCCTGAAATAGATCAGTTTTGAGAATTCTATGTTGTGTCTTTCAAGCAAACAAAGCTATGAACAGAGTCACCCCAAGCCTGAATCTCATGTTCCCAGGAAATGGGGCCTGGTCTGCGAAAATTAAATAGAAATGAATTTTAAAAAAATCAATGTCGTTTATTGCACAGGTAATGCGGAAGTTAGGAGAGAACTTATCGGATGCAGATATAGAACAGATGATACGTGAAGCTGACATAGACGGAGATGGACAAATTAACTATGAGGGTAACTATGTTATTGACACGGCGTACAGATCCGTACATGTAGATCATATGTAAACCAAAATTATTGCAGTTAACTTCACTTTACTATAAATAGTATCAAACAGTGACATTAAATTGACACAATCCAAAACGCCATAATACTCACACTAGAAGTGAAATGCTTATTCCTATTTTTAGCTGGTATAAGTTTAGTGTATATTTGTTCGATCATTCTGACATAAAAGTAAGGTATCATGAGTTGTTTCATAATTTTGGTTACAATTATTTGCGTAATTAACTTGAAATAACGCCGAAATAGAATATTGAAGAAATACCATGATAATGAAACATTTGCCTTGCAGTGATTATGGGCATATGACTGCACGTACATGCTTCCTGTTACGTTCATCCTTTTAAAATCTTGTCTTTCGTTTCAGAATTTGTACAAATGATGCAGGCGCAGTGTGAGTAGTCATCACATACGGTTAAGTGTTATGCCAAAATAAAGAGACAATCGATGTAACGAATTTCTTCAAACCGAAGGAAACTAAACGGCCTTGAACAGCAGCTTAAAAATATGGATTATATTTGTCGTCAGCTTGTCATCCAATGATATTTCACTAAATCTCGAAGGAACTTTCAGTCATCTACCAACTGGCCTGCAATAATGTTCATATCTTCCAAACAGTCACTTTTGCCTTTACAAGGAAGACTGGCTGCAGGTCATGTGTTTCCTGCAGGAAGCCCCTGGATATTACATGCTTCGTAACACCTGCAGTAAGGTCATGGGAATATCCACTGTTGGTTAGACTGATTTAAGCGGTATAAAACTAGTGTGTTAGCAAAGTCAGTAAGGCAGTAAGTCTATGGCTTAAATCACACAGGAAATATCAACCATTTTTAACAATTTTGGAACAATAGTATCTTTTGACTATTATTCCCTTGTTGCAAAGGGTCCCAAATTTCTATCATTTTCTTAAGCTGACTTCGCTACACTGAAAAATGCAACAAATCAGCACGTAAAAGCAATCAATCCTATTCGCCTGGGCTTGAATTTATAAACCCCAAGGGGAGCATGTCATAAGTAACCATCGAATAATATTTTAACTTTACAAATTTCTCTTACAATTGAAAATAGATCCATTTCGTCTTCAAAGAAGATTACATTATTTTGTCGGAATTATTGTTTTCTTTATTCAAAGAGTAGTAGGAAAGACAAACTTTCTTTTGGGGACATTAAGTACAACTTAATAGGACAATTCAGTGTAATGCAACCTACTAATTAATTAACTCACTTTACGTAGATTAACAGAACACATATTATTATTATGCATGGCAAATAAGAAGACATAGGAAGACAGACTACTGTATTGTATGGGCTGCTGTACATACTTTTAACATTCAGTATGTGTTTAGTTTAAATATCACATGTATGTATATGCAGACCAAATTTAGATATGTTGATGTCACATGGCAAACAGTATAAGTTACAAACGTTGTTTGTCCGATTTGCATTTTGGTCAAGATTTTTTTTTTTCGTTTTTCTGTTGAAAACTCAATGGTGAAGTGTGTGTCATCCATTTTCAATTTTAATCTTTTATTTCTGTAAACCAAAATTAGTAGATTGTATCTATTGTCTCCTCGTGCAAAATCTGTTTCCCACTGAAGTATTACACATGCAACGAGTTATTGATATAATTAGTCAACTCCGTAGAGTTTTGTACAATGAATGTAACACAGCGGTATTTATTTATCAAAATAATGGGTTCGTTACTGATTTTAAAATATATGTGTGGATCGATCTTGTGATTTCAAGAATTATTTTTGTGTAAATAATTTTAGTGTACTGCGTCAGAATCTTTGGAAAAGTTTGTATTTTATGCGTACTTCTAATAAAATTACAAACTTGACTGGTAAATTGTTTTCCTTTAATTGTCTAACTGATGAGAATGAAAAATACTCCACGTTTATTGTCCACCAGGGGTTACCACATTTGGCGACGTATTTTCAGTTTTGTGTGATGAGTTTTTCGGTTGCATTTTTGGCTCATACATTAGAGGTTTTTCCTAATTCATGCCCTGCCTAATCTGCCTAATTTAGGCTAATTTAATTTCCTATTTCTAGTTACTTATGTAATTTTTGAATATTTCACTGTGACCTGTGACTAGAAATAGTCTAGAAAATATACTATTAATTGATATTTACTTATATTAATAATATCAATAATTTGTTTGTTACCAACATTTTGAAATATACAAAACTAGTTAGATTTCAAGAAATAGTATATGATCAAAATTATGGCCATCAATTAGGCCGAGAATTAGGCAGGGAATTAGGCAAGGGAAATTTGGAAAAACCTTGATTAGCAAAGCACGTTTAGCGGTGGAAGTGGTAGCACTTCCAGAGCTGTTTTGGGGCAAAATTACATGGTCCGTGGTCTTTTGAGGGTTATGTGGAATAGGAAAATTCCTGTACTCCATAAGAACTTTAACACGACACCTTATGGGATTTCCTTTACATACCCTTATGTACATAATTGATAGGATTCCTGTGTGATGTTGTATTGTAAATCAGCATACCGTCACAGGACTTAGTAATAACATTCTGGGAATGAATTTTATAGCACAAACAATACAATCAAATCCTGAAATTCCTATCAGTTTGGAACAATAGGACATCAAAAGAAATGCGTGGAAATCATCTGTTGCCTCAGATCAAGAAATCATCATAGAGGCTTATTAAAAAGTTTCGAGGCGAAATTTCAGTGAGTTCAGGGACATCTATTGGCCTACCTACACTATTGCAATCAACTTAAGGCGACATGATATGCTTTTGTTCTACACGTTTCAAAATTAATAGGAATTTCATGAGTTGTTATAATTGCCAATTTAGGTGCTGTTACATCGTATTTAGACTATGTCAAATGGGTATGCAATTTTTACAAGTCAAGCTTTGTTCAGCAGCCACCAGCATGTCAACCAGTCATCATGGTTATACTGCGAAAATTTTCATTTCCTGGCCGACTGTTAATTACTGTGCCTACCAGCTTAGCTACATGCAGATTTAGTTTGATTAAAACTCAGATCCCTAAAAGCATACAATTGAACAGGCCCACACCACCTACAGATCCAAAGTGAATTAACTGCCATGGATTTGCAGTTCTTTTGTTGCGTTTATTCATCTGACAAGTTAGGATGTGGTTGACATGGGGATAATGTGCTGAACACTCAATTTACAAAATGTGCTTGGTGCGGATGTGAGCTGCATAGTCATCTGGAGGTCCCAGCTTCGTCCATGTAGGCCTTACTCGGCAGCTTCTATTCTAACGGATTGCCTTATACGATGTATGGTTGGGGTTCTTACCAAAATTGAAATTATTATTTCTAGTCTGCAGATATAATCCTAAAAGCACGTACCTTTATGCATAATAAACTAACTTTACTATGTTTTGCTTTCCAATGGTGTAAAATGGAGTTGTTGACAATTGTCTAAAACCAGTTTTGTATTTTCATTCACAACAGAAATATGTCCTGTAAAGTATTTACCCTTCTTAGCATATACGAATAACGCTCTGTAACGTGTTACTGTCCACTTATCTGCACACTTTCTTATGCAAAATTGAAATTTATTGCTGACTCAAGTATCAGTAGAAACGGTGCGGAACACAAATAATTTAGAAAACAATAAAGAATTCTAATGGAAACTGGTGTTTTCAAAACTTTATTGAATAAGAAAACAACAACATGAACACCGTGACACGAAATAAAAATATAATCCTCTACTTTTGGTTGATATTTTTTACAGACTTATTATATCACTACACAAAACTCGTATCAATTCTGTACATAAGGGTAAGCGGGATGGAATTTTAATGTATTGATAAATTCAAGAAATGTAGACATAAAAATAAGATATCGTGATATATGGTATGTAAGCGAAGTATGAAAGTGTTTCCATGGAAAAGAAGAACTCCCCTGGTGTTAATAAGCTCTAACATAGTTATGTAATGTTTCAGCGCATTTGGTGACGATGTACGTGCGTCACACCTGTTGTGCGTGCGCGTAGCGTTGTCATTTCACGTCTTTTGCTTCTGGCTGTCCAAACACAACAGTCAAGAGTTCTTAAGTTGCAGCTAAATTCGTCATCTTTCAAACATGCAGCACCAAGTAAGTTCAGTACAAAGCTTTCTGTGCATTTTGTATCCATGTTCGGCACTTATCTCGTTAAGGGCATAACGGGGCAAAGTATATTCTGCTTCTTAGACATAATAAAAAATAACATACAAAACAACCAAATCTGATACCAATTTGGTTACTTTATGTGGGTATATCAGTAAAGGACATTTTGATGCAATATAAATCATGTTGCAAAATATGTAACAGTGCCTGATAAGGGAAATTGATTCGTGATCGCATTGTCTTAAGCTCGTAATGTTTCCATCTGAGGTCAAATGTGCGACATACATTTTTGTACCAGGTCTGTTTCGTGTTTATTCTTTCTGGCTAATTAGGTAGTGATGCCAATTATGCAGGCTAATGTATATTGGGATTTGTTAAATACTTCATACCATTGAAAAAAATTGAAATTTTCGAATCACTAATATTACTTCGTATATATTCCTAATTAAGCAGGCAAAATAAATAAGAATGTGATGTATAAATTTCCATTAAGACTAAAATCATCTAGTGCATCAGTTGAAAAGTAGAAGACATCTGCTGAACTTCCTATCATTTCGGAAATGAAAAGAACAAAGGAGAGAACGAAAGAATTTCACGCTGTGCTTTTGATATGCTGTTCAAATCAAGAAATTCCTATAAATTTCGGAATGTACAGAACAAAAGAGAAAACACAAGAGTTCCATACTGTGCTTTTGATTTCCTATTGTTCCAAAAATGAATAGAATTTCATAATTTGGTTCCAACAGGATATGAATTCATACCCTGATAACACTGAGAAAATGGCGTTCTCCAGTGCCCTGATAACACTGAGAAAATGGCGTTCTCCAGTGTATGGTTGTGACAGGGCCAAAACTGAAAAAGGTTATCACATGAGCATGTGAGCAAGTTGTGCTAAGGTTGCCTTGCTATCGTTAATAAAAGTGACAAATGCAACAGCGCTGAGGCGTTTACACATTGTAAAAACCAAAGCAAACTTTACGCTCTTCCAAGTTACATGTGAAATGACTGCCAGTTTGTCATCGGAGTTGAAAGGTAAAAAAAAAACGACGACATTAGTTATTTCATTTACTAGTCACAGTATGCTTAATTGAATTGATGAAGTTGGGATACAAACATTACGTTTTGTGGTGGTATCTCTTACTGTTTGATCTGGTTCTGCAAGTGGTTTATTTGTCTCAAGGATTGTAATATCCCGAATTAACATGATGTTCATTACAAATTAGGTTATCATGAAACATTAACACATTTGATATCGTATTAACGTACTGCCAGTTGATTCATTACCACAGATGGTAAGCATTAAGCATTACCATATAAGGTGCTGTCCCATGCTGCTGGTTTCGGCTAGGTTGGTTGGTTGGTTGGTTGTTGCAGCAGCAGCAGGGTAGGTGAGCAGGCGGGCTGATGAGTAGAGGTGCACCATCAGTAATACGTCGATAGGATGAGCCGATCGTTAGCATCCTCCTCACTGTGAACATTCTCAGGATATCATACACCCTTGTCGTCGTCTACTACTGCTACAACATACGATACTGGCTCACTACTCATTCATTCTTTCTTCTTACCGTTTGGGTATTCATCCTTTGGTATTGTCTGTCCATCACATCACCACGACGGTACACACCACATCTTGCTGACTAGCCGCTGATACTGTCTGTGATTAACTAGCAAACATGGTACGTAACAGTTTTTTTCGTCTTTTTGACGGTTGCACTTCATCCAGGGGCTGCTTACCGTTACAAATGAAGAGTTAAAGAACGTAGGTATTTGGTGAAAGGCTTCAGTTAATTCCAGTGCAATATTGCAAATTTTGAATAAATATGGGAGCAGAGAAATAGACTTGGGAAATTTACTTCAATGCGGAGCACTTGCTACATAATCCTATTATGTACCAGATGATAGCCCGACAGACTTCCCTTTGAGGTCTCAGGTCCACTAGCAAGGTCAGACGAAAATTGCTCTTTCACTGATATTTTATCCGCTGTTTAGACCAGTAGCGTTTTTACAAGTGGATTTGTGGTTATGTGGGATGGACATTTAGACACTGTTAGCTGCCACCCCATGCTTCGACTATGGGCGCTGCATAAGTGAATTACATTATAGGCCGAGTAGCATTTGCAAACAAGTCAATTTGGTGGCAATAATTGTCGTTACTTGAGGACTCACATGAGCATAATTTCATTAGTAAGTGTGCGCTCCTTGAATACTTGGCAACATTCTCTATTTCAGTCCATTTTTTATGTATTCCATGATTCATCATTGAAACAATTTATGTATCAGAATGGGAAATGTGTATTGCTTCGTTTTGCTTGTGTCAAATGCCTAAAATGATGTCAATATTAAAATTCTTAAATGCACTCATTGCGAAATTATGATTACCCACATAATGCATCAGGTTTTGAGAACGATTTATGATCTGCTCAAACACAGGTCTTTTGTCAAAATGCCAACATTTAGTACACTATATATCACATAAAATAATTTAATTTAGATCTATATTCATTTGTAGATGTGTACAAACATTTATGAATGATGTATTATCAATTTAAATTACCCAAATGTGACGTGATGCAACTAAATCAGCATTACAATGTGACATTTTCACTGTAGACTATATATATTTTCTTGCATGAAGCGACATAAGACATGTCAATAAATCGAGAGAGGATCATCTGTAACATGAGAATCATTGTTATCATCCTCCAAACCACAGGTCATTAGCGGACCTCCTTATTTCTATTGACGTTGTCCACCACTGACAACAGGATCCTGCCACGGGACCTAATTTGGGAGAGGGCTTACAGACGTATAGATGGGTAGATGGCCCAAGAAAAATATTGGACAATGCTTGATACAAAGGTTCCTATAGTTTGCGACTAATTTGGTTGAAATGAATGATCTATTGGCTGCATTGAGCATGGCTGAAGCTGTATCTAGCTGCATGCAAAGTGGCCACAGTTGGGGACTAAAGCTGTATTCACACAATGACTGACGAGCACAAAGGCTCTTCTGCACACAAGTACAGTCTGCAGGATAGACTTGAGGGAAAAGCCTGCAAGAAACATTAATATGAAGGATATTCGCCGTTAGGGGTAAAGCTCTTATACAGCCGAGCCAGACATTAATGTCTACTGTGAATACATTTCCAACGGTAAACATGCACATATATGCATTGTAAAAGTAGAATGAAATAATTATACAATAACTACAGATCTTCCATTTAAAAATAATATATAGCAATTATAGCAAATTACTGTCTCACTGTGGATGCCTATGTGCTGTGTATGTGTGTGTAGTAGATTGCTTGAATTTAAGGTTAAGATCAGCAACAGAGAATAAAATATACATTGAATTTATGGTTCGTCAGCATTGGCGGATCTGGGGGGACGCCTCCGGCGCCCCCCCCCCCCCCCCAACGGCCCAAATTTTCTTCGTTTTCATG
>JBCAUI010542583.1:0-10752 GCA_038406195.1 Haplosyllis anthogorgicola
TGTGATATTGTAACCTAAATTGTCTTAAGTATTTTGATATTGCCAAATGAGCTCAGGTCCATCTGGACCTATTTTTAAAATTGAGGGACATTTTGCTCCCCCCGCCATCTGTATTACGGGGGACATTTTCATTGCAATGAGGGTCCTTATAATGAACCATTTAAATTGTAAAATAAATTCAATAGTAAAATTTCGAATGTAAACATCCTCAAAATCAAATATAAAGATATCAGTAGCTTCACAAAAGCGGCAAACATTTTGAACGATGTTGAATTTCAAAATTTGGGGGTCACCTTGGACCCCTTCCTCCATTTCTGGGTGGCATTTCCAAAATTTCATGCGGAAACCCACGTGTCCGCGCTGCAGCGGCAACACTGATCGTGTAAGTTTGCTTTAAATTTTAAGAATTAAAAGGTGAACAAAATAGGGAAATTGTTAATGACAAATTTTATTAAACGTTGTACAATGTCTTAAAGAAATTCGAGGTTAATTCGAACTATGTTTGACCTTTCATCTATTAGAGTTTGAATGGTAAATGCCCTAATATGGTGCGTAATGAGGGTTTAAGAGTCGGTCGCCTTGACCTTTGAAGATAAAGCTTTTAACCCTTCAATTAAATGACCCTTAAGTAGCTGAGGGTAGGGGTTAAGTAGAAAATTATGTCTTGACCCGGTTTTTAATAACAAAGTGTAATTTTGAAATAACAAGCGTGGTCTTTTGTTATAATGCTAACGCAAATGTATTAATGGACGTAAGCATGCCATTGATGCATTGCATGAAGAGATTAAGCAGCACACTTTGTAGATTAAATATGACGCATTCTTTTATTTCTAGTCGAATAGACACCTCGAACAATAAATTATCAGAGTGCTTAAAAGATCAATGTAAAACTCAAAGGAGCAGAGTGCGCTGTAGATGTGTACGTAACCTTTACAAGAGGCTCCGTATCGCTGATCCTCATGCCCGATGGAGGGCTGAGGCTCTCTGTTTTGACGAGATGGCTCAGTTGTTTTGTGACGGGTTAGAGCCAAGCCGCACAGAGTAGAGTCAAGTCTCACAGAGTGGAGTCAAGCCATTTCACATCATTTTAGACACTTTCTGGAGAAAGATTGTTCAGTGTATTTTAGTGTTGGACTTTGAAAATTCTTGTTTGGTTAATACGGCATGAGGCTTTGTGCACCGACAGGTCATTCCTCGTTGAGTTAGTCGGTATAGCTGACTCAGGCGGTATCTGATAAAGACGTCTCAATACAAGAGGCTCGTTCTGGACATTTTGATTATTATTGTTCACTCCACACTGTCTGTGTATAAAACCCCTCGGGTGGCGGGTCTGTTCACTTAGATCTCTAGGACAGTGGTTCTGCCCCTCTCCCGCCATGCAGAAATGTCGTGATAAGGAATGAATAAAGTTAAAAATAAATAACAATATAGAACAAACTGTTGATTGTAAATTATATTGGCAGTTACTTACGTAATGTTCAGGGACTGATAGACTGATAGAGTACCTCTTCAATGTTTTCTGTGGAAAAGTGGTTTCAGACATTATCATGGTTCCTTCAGAAAAGGATGTAAATTCTGTCAAGACTAGCCGTGAAAGTGGAGTGGCCTCACAAAGAAATAATAAATATAGTAAAATGTGAAAAGAAATGTTTGAAGTTATCGTGGCCGTATATCAGGGATGACCTCTCAAATGGGTGACCTCAAAATGATCTCTGCTGCGCGGAAAAATAGCCCCTATTTTTAAAGTGTTGCTGACCATATCATAAATCAGCCGTTGCATTTGCTGTACATGGCCAGTGCCGCTTAATTCTGAAAATTAGCAAGTATGCTATCTGCAGAAAAGTAAAGAACCTTCTGGAGTGATTGTGAAGGTGGAAGATTACCACCCAGACGACGGTTGTCATTTATTGATATCTAATTTGCGCATGTTGTGAGACATAATATTAACAGTATATATTTTCTACACTGAGGTTCCTATATCTATTCGTAATACCGTGTTCCATTGTTTGTTTTGACAGGCTGTAGATATTCGTCAGATATACGACAAATTTCCTGAGAAGAAAGGAGGTTTGAAAGAGCTGTATGATAAAGGTCCAACTCCTGCCTTCTTCCTCGTAAAGTTCTGGGTAAGTCGTCTGCATCCTACTGCATGTGTATCCTGTTGGTAAGAATAATATTGCAACCATGTTAAAAAAAACCGAGCTGCTTGGAAACAGAAATACATGTTGTTTCGTAAGTCCGAAATCTTAATGCTGTACAGAAGGACCTCCCTTTATGACACCTATTTTGAACAACACCGTCCCTTGCACATTTTTGGGTAAAATTTGTGTCCCAATATGTGTAATCTTGCCTCCTTTGAACGACACTCAAAGTTGGGTGTCGCTCAAGAGAGATCCTACTGTATGCATAATTTACACCCTGGAATATGTATACCATAATAAATCATGTTAAATACTATCAGGACAAGTGAAACATTTATGTAGCAAATAGAACATTTTCATACGAACGTTACCATAACAACAGTAACTCTTGTATCCGACAGGCTGACCTTAATACCAACGTGCAGGATGAAACCGGCGCCTTCTATGGTGTAACCAGTCAGTAAGTACTCTACCACTTGTTCTTTTAGTGCAAGGAGTGCATTTCTTTCTCCAAAAAAATGGCCCCAATGGCCCATAATAAAAGGTTTTGGAACTTTCGGGGTCATGAATTTTGGCCTCTGTGAATCGATCAGACTTCGCGTTTCTACGGGATTTGTAATTTGGGGGCCAATTTTCAGAGCGAAAGAAATGCACTGTATCTTCACGCAACTGTTTGATAAATGCCAGAATCCTAATTGCCTATTGAGTGGAATTCGATAAGACTATGTTGGTCTTCAGCCTGAAAAAGTGATCTCAATTCATCTAAAATCTCGAAATATAATGACGTTATATGTAAAATCGTCGTTATCATATGACGCTAGAAACAGTGTCACATTTTTGGTTCATTTGGCATATATGCCAAAGAGCCTGTAGAATCATGAAGTGTCCGTCGTCCATCATTGTCATCCTGCATTGTCATTGTCGTGGTCGTCTGTGCACACTCACCCTGAGCACACTATAGATCATAGAGACTTCATATCTTACACACATATGCACCTATGTGTCATCTCAAAGCCCAGCAAAAGTTATTGGCAGCCATATTGTACTTTTCTTTGAACCTTTTCTCCTTGACATACAGTTAAAGGTACAGACTTCATAGTTAACAGTCATATGCATCGACATACCCTCTTTATTTCCTGTAAACATTATATTGATGCCACTTATATCTAGCTTGGCAGCCATATTTGTGCGTTTTTCATTGATCACATTGGGGATTTGATCCTAGACACTTTGTATCCTTGTGGTATTGTAACCTAAATTGTCTTAAGTATTTTGGTAATGCCAAATGAGCTCAGTCCATCTCGATCTATTTTTTTAGTTTCAATTTATTTTAGCGAAAAATGTAAGCATTCGACAGACAATGGGTAATTATACATAAATAATTGCAAGTTTGTTAATTAAAAGGTTACTGAGTGTTGTGTGAGGTGATGTCTGTGAGTGCTGTTGGTATGTGTGGCAGGTGGAGTGTGGACACAGCACAGAAAGCGCTCTGACCAGCGACCAGTGCTCATAGCCACCTGCCACTCACACCGGCCACATGCTGCTCATTTTGCACATTTGTCAGCAGTCACAGGTCCAGTCCTCGGTAAATGCACCGCACACTCACAGCTGGTATTCACAGTGACCTTGTATACCTGTTGTGTCCCCACATCATACCTTCGTGTGGGTAATTAATAAACTTGTAACTCGTTGCATGATCCAAGTCGAACGTACACACATAAATATTTAGTTGAATTGATAGACCATCCGTTTTTTCTTACAAAATTAACTATCAACCCACTGCCTTAGAGATGGCCTCCAATGCGCAAAAGTGAGCAACTCAAACCCTTAACCGAGATGTCGGTAAAATCCTTGGCTCTGAAATTCACCCAGGATAGTGCGAAGTCCAAAGTAGGGCTACCAGTGGTCCCAAACGGTTGTATGCTGGACTGTGACGGTCGACACCAAATACTTGAAAAATTATTTTATTTTACTGTTTTGCGTTATGTGCATTTTTGATAATCGTGCAACTTGTATCCACGAGTAGAACATAATGGGGAACGATGTCAACAGACCGAGTTCTTACTTACTGGTCAACCCCGCTGCTAATCATGGTCAGAAAAACATAACACAATTTACTTATAATCTTTTTGTTCAATTTCAGATACGAAAGTACGGAGAACATGACCATCTCAGTGTCGACCAAAGTGTGCTCATTCGGGAAACAAGTTGTGGAAAAGGTCGAGGTTGGTAGCGCTACTATCTATCTTTTTATAGATCTTTAAATCTTTACTATGTACTAATTTCTTGAGGTCACTTCGGGAAATAATTTAAATATCAGTGTGTGAAACGAGTTCTAAATATAACCAGACAATCGTCAGATAACAGATGTAAATTACAAGAATTTGCTTATTTTTTATCCAACGTTCTTGGATTTTACCGGCAAATTGTTGGGTGTCGGGAATAAATTTCGCACCTTGAAATAACGATGGACGAACTAATACTTAAAAAGTGGGGGAAGTAACGTATTTTTGCCACTGTGCAATTAGTCTAAACTGAAAGGTTATCAATAGTAGAGGTTCAAGTGTACTTTAAATTCAAATCTGTCATGTTTACTTCAGACTGAGTATCCGCGCTTTGAGAACGGGCGGTTCGTGTACAGGATCCACCGGTCACCGATGTGTGAATACATGATCAACTTCATCCACAAGCTCAAACACTTACCCGAAAAATACATGATGAACAGTGTTCTGGAAAACTTCACAATTCTTCAGGTAGGCCTAGTGTGCACATGTTAAATTTAACACTTGCAGTTAACTTTTACAGCGCGTTTCTATAAACCTAAACGCACTGTCCTTTGGGCACCGACGTAATGTTGAGCCAATGAGGCCAACACTAAAGAAGTGGCATTAAAATGTTAATGTACATGTGTTAGGGTTATGAATATGCCCTGTTAGACATATTAGTTAGCTATGTGCATAGAACTCTCAAAAATTTCTTGCATTGAAACGTAATCTGACAAGTACAAGTAAGTGTGGCCTTACCTGAAATATGAATATTTTGAAGCTGTTTCTGTTTTCTGTTTTCAGGTGGTAACGAACCGAGATACTCAAGAGACGCTGCTGTGTATCGCCTATGTGTTTGAAGTGTCAACAAGCGAACACGGCGCGCAACATCATATCTACCGACTCGTCAAGGATTGATGCTAACAGCGCAGTGCTTGTCCTCAAATAATAATCTACATACAAGCAGAGTGTTTGTTGACAGTACAAGCAGAACTATTACAACAGTGCCATTTGTGCCTACAATGTGACTTGTTTGCCACTTACTAATGTTACTACTCAATGGACGTATATGTTTCTAATGAAAGTGTGTGCACACGTGCGTTACAACCTGTAGGGTCACAGGACACACTTAAAACTGTGCGCAGTGTTGCCAATTTGTTGGAATAAACTCAGTCTAATCACGCGCCCAAGGCAGAAACTTGTACCTCCAATGCTATCTTTATTTGTTACATGTTAGATGGTGTCAAAGACTGAATAGATAGTAGGTTATTTCTATTGCCTCATTGAGTAGCTGAAAATGTCATTGTTGCTGCTGTTATGTTGTTATTTATAAAGGCAAGCAAAACGAGAAGAACAGAGAATCTTGAGTCCACTTTACTTGTTGACTATAAACTATATGTACAATTGGTGCTGCCGTCGTTTTATATTAGAACAATTATAAACATGTCATGATGCACATGTGCAGTTATGAAAATGTCATGCACATGCGCAAACTCTCCCACCGTTTTTTGGTATTTATCAGCTGATACTGTATTTTGGGACATTTTTACAATATGTTGTCACAACCCACCCAATGCAGAACGTAATGTCACAATATTTTGATAATTTGGTTGTATTTATTTAGTTTGCTCAAATTGTGTTAGTAAAAGATAGATGACACGTGTTTTAAAAATTTGTTATCCACCCTCTCTTAAATGCATGTGCATGTCCTCTCTCTCTCTTACTACATGTTGTGGTTTGCATGCGCATGTCCTATATCATGTCCTAAACGATGTTTTTTATTCTGCAAATCCAGGCAATGTTTCCCCATCTAGGTCAGACACCACGTACCCTTTACAGAGGATAGCTTTAAATTTGGGGCCTTACGATAAATGGGACGGCATACTTGCACGTAGCCTAACATTTCGAATGACTTGCTAAGCCTTGCCACAAAAAAGGGAGAAAAATTACAACAGATTTATTGCCCATTAATTAGCCAAACAAAGAGGTGATTTAAGACACAATTAAGAAATTGTAAACGATTCTTTATCTGTATATAGAGCAAATGAAACTTCTTTCCTTCAACTTTGCCAAAGTTTATCGAGCGTACTCTTACGTAAAGTAGCCAAAGCAACCCCGAGTGTAAATTTGTTGTACATAAATGTTGCGAGAGTTTATGGAGAACTTTGCTTTTGGTTTTCCATTTTGGTGTGCTTTCCATTTGCTTTCTTTGCCAATACTATTCCAAGCCAATTGACCCAGACCCCCCTCCTTATAATGCCATACAGTTGATGTCTGGCGGGTATATTAGTCATATCAGAATGTGTCATCAAAATGTACTGATTCCTTTAGACAATTTGTAATCTGTGTAATTATACATGTAATCGTTGTGTGAACGTGCGCAGGAATGTGCGTGCACATGTGCAAATGTGTATGCGAATGTGTGCACACATGTGTGAATGTGTATGCGAATGTGTGCACACATGTGCGAATGTGTAGGCGAATGTGTGCATACATGTGCGAATGTGATCACCCTTATCATTGTGTAAATACGTCATCCGTCATTTAGTCGTCACTTTTATAACGTCACTTAGGTACATTGCATGTCATGTGTGAGTCTGATATTATTATTTAACGAATTTATTGGACCTGAGGTTTAGATTGATCCATATGTGTGTTGTATACAGAAAACAGTTGTATATATGTGAAAGGAAATGCTTATTTTGCTTTTAAGTACTAGATGTACCTGCAGAATTAACTAGACTCGGTGTATACTTGTATACTTAGAAGCCCAAATGTGCATTTGACGGTAACGGTGCAGTTTTATAAAGCAAGAGCCTCAGTGGCTAAGAATAACGCTCTAAAATGAGCGTTTATTTGTTAGCTTTCAAAGGCAATAAACACGTGCAAAGTGTGTGTAAATCCTTAGCGATCGGTGCACTTGGGTTTATAAAATCGCGCAGTTAGTCATTTCGTTTACCTTGGACTTGCAAGGATAACTTGTAAGTTTTAAGTTAATCGAAAAGATCTATGTATTATATTACAGCCTTGCTTTTCCGGCATGTTCTAAAATGCATTATAATTCTGTATGGGTTGAGCAGTGAAAAACTATCGCATTTTGTAAGTAAAATGCATTACAGCCCCAGATATTTTAGGGTAATTAATTATATAGTGAAGATAAATATATTTTGTGTATATCCCCATTAACTATATCGGATACCATACTTTTAACTACCCATCAGCACTCTCTGAACGGACCAGTTTTCTACCACACAGATACTGCATGGAACTTCTTTGTTATGATTCAGTCCCTTCTGTTATGAGTATCAAACTCGAACAACTTCGTGCAAACACTTTACCTCATCAGTTTAAGTTCCAAAATCGTGTGCAAATGATTAGTTCTTTGATGGCTGATGTGAACGTGGAATTTAAATTGTACATGTAATCCATGTAAAATAAGGCGCAAATGAAATTTAAATCAGAGTCCTTGTCAAAAAAGGTGCAAATGAAATTTAAGTCTTGAGTCCTTGTAAAATAGGGTACAAATGGAATTTAGTAATATTTAGTAATAAATTTAATCAGTCTTTGAGAATGTAATTTTAACAAGAGTAGCCATGAAAGGACTAATGATAAGACCACGCCTGTACTTGTGCACGGTTATATAATATGCATATAGATTGTCACTTGTGAAATTGACTGGAAGACGTGTAAAGTCCCTTCACAGATGGAAATATTGGGTTTGTTTTTCTTGCATAATAATCATAATAATATATTTACATGTGTGGTTTTGCAGCCTTATATAATGTATATGGTTTGTAAAATATAAAAATAATGGTAAAAGGAGTGCGCATTGCCTCATCTAGAATAGTCGGCGCATTTTCATAACCATCAATGTAAAAGAGTTTCATTAATGAAACTGCCAAGTGAGGCCGTTTAAGGTTATCAGCAGGTTTTCATAACCCTTAACGTGTGTGCAGTTACATTGTAACGCCACTTCTTTAGCGTTAGCCTTTTTGGTTTCACATTACACCATTACGTCGGTGCGTTAAGGACGGTGCGTTTAGGTTTATGAATACGCGCTGAATTTTTAAACGGCCTAACGGACAACACACTTATGGTTATGAAAATGTACTGAGTAACTTATTCATGCACAGGAAGCAAGAGTTTGGCAATTCCTTGTTTGTGAAAAAAAACGTTGGTCTAATTTTACTAAGGAGAGCAAGTGCCTTCTGCTGTTTTAAAAATGCTATTTATACATAATATGTCTGTTGGCCATTTGAAATCAGGAACTTCCAGTGTTAAATAATACTGTTCTATTTTCTATTGTGTGCAGATGTTAAGGATATTCTTGTTAGTGGAAATGTTAACAGTTTTATGTATACATGTATACTACTACTATATTGTCAATATTGTTTGCTGTAAAATACGAAGTGTGGGCCCATAGTACAAATCTTGAAATTCGTGACCATGGTAACGGTCGTCAAAAGCCGTTTCAGTTGTCATGGAATCCACTATGGACTTCATTTTCAAGTCGTCAGTGTACAAAATTATTCAAATTATTCCAAATTATTATAGCTTTGACTGGTAGGGGTCTAAAAATAAAAGACAATAGGGCAGTTGCCAATTTCACTTCAGAATAAAACTCTGACAATAGAAATTGATGTACATGTATGGATGATCATTGCTATATTTTAAACGATTGAGGCTTGCCTTACAACATGTTGCTACAGCTGCAGAGCTTTAAATGCATTATTCTCATAGTTTTACAGCGTTTTCATAAACTTAAACGACTATCCAGTGTCACTGCACTGGTTAAAGTTATGTTGGGTGTTATGTTAGTTGTTAGTCTGTAACGCAATACCTACAAGGTGCAGCGCGTCTTCATAAACAAAATGCATGCAGATTTTGGTGCGTTTAGCATGCGTTGAACTTTCTCTGAGCGTTAGACTCATTAGCTTAACATTGCATCGTTACCGTCGGTGCGTTAAGGGCGGTACGTTTAGCTATGAAAAGGCGCTGGTGGTGGTGCGTTATAAACCAACATGACACGACGCTTGACGCATCAGTTTCTTGCAATTAGATGCGTTAGATTTTGAGTGTTGTGTTAAGTTTGTGAAAACGCGCTGGTTTGAATTTCTGTACATGAAGACAAAAGTAGGCCGTTTGTTAGTGCTTTGTTTTGCCGGGTTTGTGTTTCCCCGGAGAAATATGTATGCAAAATTTTAACTGATTCACTCCCAGCAATAAGGAACAAAATCAATAGAGAAAAATAGCAACGAATGGGTTAAAATACTTCCATTTATCAAGAGTACTAAGGCAAACTAGAAAATTGTACAACCTTAAACTTAAGCATTTCTTTCTTTTACATTAAGTTGCAAAATGTGACTTGTCAGGTAAATTTCCACTGCAAAAAATCAAGGTTCACAATTTTTACCAAGCAACGCAAAATTTTCCACATAAATTGGATGGTTGTTAAGCGTTTGTATTCGTTTACCGGTACATGTATTTATACAAATCTTGTGAAGTAGCGTCATCAATATTTGATATTGAAATACACATAAAGTTTGTACTATTTTGCAATGAATAAATTCTTTGTATAAAAGCTAAAATAAGTATATTTTTGTTGTTGAAATATTAATTCCATCTTCAAAAAATAAGATTTCCTTATTGTTTTTAGAAAATACAGGTTGAATGTGAATTTGAGGTAAATTACAGGTGCGTAGGTCGCTATGGAAAGAAAATGGACGTTATACAACGCGGTGACAACGACGCGTGACGTTCAACAATGTGACGACAGAGAGTTACTAGGCAACGGGTCGACGTAATCAAACCATTTGAGTCCGTTGCTAAGTGACGGTCTGCAGCTGTTTACAACTATAAAATGAGCTAAAATTTGATAAAATACAGTGATATAACTTTGTTGAAAATGATGTGTTCTGCACTATGAACAGTAGGTCGGATTGGGCAGATCCTGATTTGCACCCTTTGCTGAAGGCAGGGCTGAAACACTGTGAAAATGCAACATACACAGATCTCGTCAAATGGAGGGACATGTATGAAAACGTATCTCCTGGTAAACATGTAACAGGTAAGTTGTGCTCAATTTGTACATTTCCATTATTTTGTTGCAGGTATTAAAGATTGAAAAGGCATTGAACCACCCGATCTGAATTCCTTGGGATTTCTGTATCATGTAAATTATGAGAAGTTTGAACATCAATTTGGGCCTTGAAAAATATCTTTAACAGACAGTAATAAAATAATTATATTTCAGTAATTTTGCTTACATTTTAGTCACTTTTCATTGGCGGATCTAGGGGGCGCGGGAGGCGCGCCGCCCCCCCCCCCCTACGGGCCAAAATTTCTTC
>JBCAUI010542594.1:0-10751 GCA_038406195.1 Haplosyllis anthogorgicola
GAACGGATATTTACACAACCATTTACAGACAAATAAGGAATAACTGCATAAGAGCGTCCATTGACATAACATTACAACGCTTCTTAATACAATAAATTCAAGTCTGTATAAAGTTGTGAATATATCATAAAATTATTAAACACTCCTTAAACAAATTTTTAACATAACATGTTACAAGGTAACACATACCACATTCGACAATAACATAAACAGTTGCTGCGGTTTTACCTGGAATCCGAACTCGATGGCTCTGAAGAACGTAGTTATTGTGAGCGGAGTCATGGCACCAGGCATCATCTCTCTGCAAAAATGATTTATGTCTCCAAAGTAAACCATAATGGGGCGATGTACCGATGGAAAGTTAGGTCCAAAATTTTGTAACAGTAGACTAAGGACTCGATTTTCGTGATGGCTAGTAGCGGACTCAGCAGACTCAGCCTACCCTCTCCCGTCCGATAAAACATGTCAATTTTGGCCTTATGTATTTCAAGCCATTGAAAGCCCCACAAGAAATTTCCAGATTCGCTACTGAGCAGACGTTTCTCTTACAAAATCAACTTATTTTGAAATTTAAAAAGTCCACAGCAGGAGCGGATCCAGGCTTTCTCGCTGGAGGGGGTGCCTTTTAATATTTTTCTCCAAACCCCTACGAAAATGAAAGAAATTTGGGCTATTGGAGGGGGTGCGCACTGGCAGCACCCTCCTCTTGGATCCGCCAATGCACAATAGTGAAATCTTTAAATGGCTTAAGAGAACTGTATTTCCCATGTAAAAGTTCACAAGGACTCATACCCGATATTGCATGTTGTCAGAGCCTCGGAGTCACTGGCCAATGGTGTGTCGAACTCGTGCAAGAGCTGCCATTCTGACTCCACTCCAAGAGTCGTGATTGGTCGTGCCTTAAGATAATAAAGGGTAAATCTGATTGTTGAGATGAAAGGGTAAATCTGATCATTGGGGGATCTAGGGGGGGGCGCGGGAGGCGCCCCCCCCCACGGGCCAAAATTTCTTCATTTTCATGCAGTTTT
This sequence comes from Haplosyllis anthogorgicola, assembly GCA_038406195.1. Lineage (NCBI taxonomy): Eukaryota > Metazoa > Annelida > Polychaeta > Phyllodocida > Syllidae > Haplosyllis > Haplosyllis anthogorgicola. Next base: position 1,029 of record JBCAUI010542594.1, read on the forward strand.
TGGGGATTTTTACACTAAAATCGGGTAAACATTGGGGCGCCCCAAGGTTGGCGCCCTCCCCCCTACGAGAAATCCTGGATCCGCCACTGCTGATTATTGAGATGAGACCCACATGTACACGTGGTGTATAAACGACCTCTGCTTTTCATTTAACATTTGAATGCATGGTTGCGGATCCAGCGAGAGGGACCCTTGTTGCTTATTGTTCTTCTACCTCAAATAAAGCATACTGACAAGAAGGGACTCCCTGCAATTTACCGTTTGCCTCCCGCCACCAACTTTGTGGATCCCTTGCTTGACTGCACGCCGAGACAAATACTAATGCATTGCTTTTCATTGATCACCGGTATGTTCATGAAAATGTGTTTTTCGATATATTTACCCGTTCTCTCTTAGCTTACTTGTTGAGAAGCGTGCGCACTCAGGGTGTAAGGAAGCATACAAAACACATTTTTTGTTATAAAGCGTTGAAAACTTGTAACAAACGAGGGCGAATACTCGTATTATTCAGGCCTTGACCTTAACGTCTGTCTTTCCGGCGAAACGGACAAAATTTCAAAATGACGGACAGCTTTCAAAAATTATTCGTCAAAAAGAGGGACAAAAGTTATGAATTTTCTGGTAAACCTGTACAGTGTAACTGACATACATGAGTAACTGACAGACGGCATTAAAATTTTGTCCGTCATGTTGGCGGACACAAAATTTCGTTAGGATCGAGGCGTGATTATTGTTAACCTATTTGGCTTTTTATGGAACTACTAGGGTCTGGAGAGAAACAATCCATAATTCTTTGTAATTAATAAACGAACTGGACGGACATAATCCTAAGTGAATTGATCAGGGTGTTGATAACAGAGGAAGGGCAATGATACATTAAGCATTTTATGACGCAAATCCCTGGACTTTTCTTAGATAACTTTTACCTGCAGTTGACAGTACATCATTTACAGGCTCAGTATCTCCCATTACGAATTATTGTTGTTTCTCGGTCAATAGTTCAGAACATCTCACATGTATTCTGTAGGGTTCTCTTTCATAGATTGTTTTATAGATTCTATTACTGATAAGGATGGATAAAGTAATTTTGTAAGAATAACTGCGCTGCGTAGTTTTCTCTGGCCCTCAGAGCCCAAGCCTTTAACGCTTAGCAGTAGTGGCTGCAAGCTGCTTAGCTCCGGTCTGAGCCCTGTTGGCTCAGCCAGGGGCATTTACGTCGCTGCGTAGCTACTCCCCTGAAACCCCCGCAATTCAACACAAGAAAATTAGAAACGAGTACTGGATTTCCCCGAAAATTAGACCTGGTCTTATCAGTGGGGAAAGGCCGTTTTTGGCATATAAAATTGAACACATTTTCAAGACCATGGTCTTATCAACGGGGTTATGGTCTAACATTTGGGAAAAGGCTTAAAGTGGATCATTTTAGTCATTAAGTGTTAGTGCACTAAGAGAAATAGCACAGCTTCATTTTCCTCACATGCATTGCAATACATAAACAGTACACAGACTGCAAAAACAAATCTTACAGACCATGGTCTTATTCATGGGTTGTTTCCCCCACAAATAAGACCATGGTCTTATCATCAGGGTGGTCTAACTTTCAGGGAAATCCGGTATGCCATGTTATAAAGAAGTGCAAGGAAAATTTTTCCTACAAGTTATTTGCAACCATTCATAAATCCGCCTATCTGAAGATATTAATTCTATTTTTAACCGGTTTTTTTTATAAATATGTATTTTTGTCTCAATAGTGCACCTGACCCATAAAGTAATCTACAGATAAATTGGTTTCAAGGTATTTGAAAGAATTATAGATTGTAAATTTATATGAAAACATTAGAATTTTCGAGAATGACCCTGTGGGAACCCAAATGAATGTACCCATCATTGCATGCATGATATCCCATCAGTAACAAGAATTCCTTTCAGTTGAAGGTCCATCGCTTGCTTCGCAAATCATACAGTTAAAAATTGGAAGGCAAATTTCTGTCACATCGCTGATCTCCTCCAACTGACTACTGACTAAAAGTATTTCTTTGTTCTCTGCTGCATAGTTTACATTTATTCTAAATCATGTAAATTCTATTAATTTTGAATCAATAAAATTTTAGGCAGTGTTATTTAGTGCTTCCAAAGCATAGTTTACTCTTTTTGTTCCAAAACTTTCCCCAAATTTGTATAATTTTTAAGATTTATTTGAGCATCTCACCACTGCGTCGGGAGTTCTAATCCCGGCTGATGCATGTGAGAAGAGCCGGTTATTTCGTCAATAACATTAACTTTACCTGGAGTAAGTATATCACGTCATCCTTAACAGCCCATTCAATGTCCCTTGGATCAGCAAAGTGCTTCTCTAACTACAAACAGAAAAAAAAAATTGCAAATTGTAAAATTGTAAACTTGGGAGGAAAACACAGAAGTTGTAGACCATTGCATTTGCATAGGTTGTCATTATCGTCGTCGTCGTTGTTAATGCTGAATGGGTGGCGATTTTAGTTGGTAACATTTAACGCTCTTTTGTCAATACCTGGTTCATAGCAGTCTACAATTACAGGGTTACGCTACAGCTTGCCGCTGCGTACCGAATTACAAGACACAATACGTTAAAGATGAAAAAAGTTCTGAAAAAGCAATTTAAATAAGTTTCCATTCCTTCAATCAAGGATCACCACTTCTTCGTGGCATTTAAGGTTAATACCGATGAACCTTTGCAATTAGAATTACACATGACGTATATTTGGTCTATTGTACTGGGAATGACCAGAAATCTTTGTTACGAAACCCATCCCATTATCAATGCCGCAGAAATCTTTTGTATCTGTTATCCCACTGAGAATCATAATTAGTGGCCATTGACGTTAGTCCGGTGCTGTGACATTGTGTACTTCGAATTAGATACATGTCGGATGTTAGTGACAGCTTCTCACAAGATTTAACAGCTATTTCAGGCATATAATTTGCCATACAAAGACATTCTACAGTATCAGACAAATAAAACCTTTCTCGGGTGACAGATAGAAATATTCACTAACGCAAAATCCATTTCGGATAATCTGGTTCGTTTAGTTAGGAAAACGAGGATTTATGTCCCAATTTAATATGTTGAACTGCACGGAAAATGATTTGAATGATTTCCTTTGTGAGATGCACGATTCCCAGAATGGAGACACAACAGGTACGTTCGCAGACTGTTGCTTCTTCTGACACTGTTATTGTTCAAATTACATGTATATTTAAGGCTTTTTTTTAAAATCATTTGGATTACATTGCACTTTCAGGATTTTCAAAGTGCGGCGATCGGAAAAAAAAATAAAAATAAAAATTGAACTTGGTCCCAAGAAAGCCAAACTGTTTATAAATATCGATAAAATATTTAATATTTCTCAATCGTCTCCTGACGAAACTCATTACGATGCAAAAATCTTGCCGTGCACATCATGTTTCAACCTCAAATGAGTTGGGTTTTTTTTTTGAAATCCCGATTTCAAAGTGCGGCGGGAAATGTAATCCAAACAATTAAATAAAAAAAAGCCTAACTAACAATTATTTAAAGAACGACGATTAGAAATAAAAACTTATTTTGTCTTTTATGTTTCTTTGAATTGCGGTATAATGTTTAACAGCTTGGTGACATATGTCTTATCTTTCAATTGTATTAGATATATCCAAGATATTCCTCCTATTCAGAAAAATGTTTGATCTCCAAGAAATTAACGTTATTGTAGTTTAATCTGAAAATTAGTTTACATGTGAAGCTGCAAATCGTGGACGTCGTATGATACAATATATTCTGAAACAGAGACGTAACACATATTCTACTATGGTTTGATAACAGTCGTCGCTTATTTTAAAACTCATTTTAATTCGAATCAATTTTAGTAAATAACTTCCATTGTTAAAATCAGCACACTGTATTAGGGCAGGGTTTGCGGACTAAAAATTACTGGTCAAATTCTACACAATTTCAACTGTTCGACAAAATTCTTTTGTCAACTATATTTTCTCTTTCAGAAATACCAACTGGCAGTGATCGGAACGAGTCTCGACTTGTACAACACATCGCGTGGCTTATTTTTGGTTTATTAATTTGCACATGTAATGTGTTGACAATAGGTATACTAACACGTCTGCCGAGGTTATCCGTCAACCATACGACTATGCATCTCCTCTTGGGTAAGTGACTGATACCGAGATTAACTCTTCATGAATTACGCACAAAGTTATCCCCCACAAAAAGCTGCTTTTGAAACCACGATATCCCTTCTTTGATTTCATCGACAAAGGGGCGTCTGATCTTATTACCTTTTATAGGTTGTGAAGATCTGTTTCCTAAAGACAGCAGAGTTCGTTAATTATGTTCATTAAAAGTAATATTATGTTATTTGAAACACAATATGCCCAACCTCGTCATTATGGCTGGGGATCAAACCCCTGTCACCTGCTTAAAGAAAATGACGATCACCATTTGATCATTATGTACAAATTTGAATGTTTTTCAAAGTACCTCAACATTAGTACACCATGATTTGGGTTGACCTGACACATATCTTCAAAATTTAGGTAAAAACGGCATACAGTTTATTTATCTTGACAGTCAAGATAACCACTTGAGCTGTAAAAGCCAATATCACCTGTTGACTCGGCTGCAATAACAAGTTGCGCACGTTTTGCCTCTGCACCGACGTCTTCTGTTTTTGCATATTGCGCCAAACTAAATGAAATAAATGAGATTGAACCCTTTGGCGACAGGATAAAATAAAATGCCTGATTATCACCTAAAACGTACCGTAATGGAACCAGTGAAATATAAGCTCATGATTGCGGTAATTTTCTTGATACTTGGCTTGATACCTGGCTGATTCTTCATCAATCCCTTTGCAGTCCGGGCAATTCCGATGGAAAGGAAATGATTTATGAAAATACTTAACGAGATTTAAAACCATCTAAACTTCAGTCGGATCCCAAATATGCTATTAGTTCCAAGAACAGCCGTTGTGTTGTCAACAAATTAAAAACACCAAAAAAATAATGTAATTCAGTAACAATATACTCAGTCTGCTGTGTAGAAACTAATAGGTCTGATTTATAACTTTGATTGCAATAAATATAGGTTTAATTCATAGGTTTGACAAGTTTGATCGTAATACGAGCAATCACACTAATGCATCGCACAATTCTACGGACTACACAAACGACACGGTTGAAGAAAACCTGAACTGGACAACACCGTCCACTACGTAAACTAATCTTATGATAAATGTACCTCAGTTACTTGACATTGTTTTCTCTTCAGGAAACTTGGCCCTTGCAGACAGCTTGGTGGGAGTCATCCTACTCTTGTTGACGGGAATAGAGATGCAGAACAGCGCCTACAGACACAGCTGTCTGGCCATATATGGTCTGTTCATGTTATCCGCCGGTGAATCGACAACGACATTAACACTGTTGGCCTATGATAGATACAAGGCCATAGTACATCCACTAGGTAAGTCTATCCAATTACGTACTTATCCTCTTGAAGACTAAAATTTGACTTTTTGATATTTTATAACGCTGAATGCCAGGCTTTTTATGTTTTGAAATACGACGCAAAACAGAACAAACACGTCGTGTTGAACACAAAGAAAACAATTATGCGTCAGTCTTTTTTGTGAATGGTAAACTAATTTTTGGCCATCGCTCTGAACGTCATAATGTAATAAATACTTAGTAGATGGTGTGAGCCGTGAGATATAAAGGTCAGTCGAAAACAAATATGCCCCACTCACTTGAAAAAAAAACCCCAACAGATTGCCAAGAAGCCAAATCGCCAAATTCAAACTCACATGCGAAAGTCCCCTGAAATGTAGTTTGCGATACAAAGCTACCTCAGAGTTTTAAGGAAAATCAGTTTTTCCAACGCAGGGCATGCTTTATGACCCGAAAGCCTGGGGATGCGTTGCCTATTTTATTTTGTGGAAGTGACACGATACAGCATTTTTAGAGCGTTTAAATCAAGCAAAAGTATATCTTGTCATGAAAATATTAGCCATGCACCAGAACGCAAAGTGGGATCTGCCCACAGTCATGAGTACTTATATTTGAAAGAACACTCCTTCAAAATTAGTCTTTCTATCCATATGAAAATCCATAAGGAGCCCACTATCAGATGCAATCTGTGTGGACAACTATTTCACCACACCCAACAGCTCAAATGACAGAGTAGTGTGTAAAGCCTGTCCAAGTGACGAGCAAGAGTACTGAAAAACTGAATTTGTTGGCATAACATCTGTTATGGTTACTTGAAGTCACACCTAAACAATGTATCTAGATGAACGGTGTACAATATACCATGTAAACTAAGTCTAAACTAAGTGCATTATGATATAGAATAATTTGTAAAGACTAAGAAATCAAATTGGTTTATATGTGGCATTAAAAGTTTATTCTTATATGGAAAGAATGTTCTTGTTTAATTACATCCAAATTTACAGGCATAACACTTGCCCATGACTTTTTTTAAAAGAAAACATATGCAACCAAATTGGATGGCATAACAAATAAAATAAATATAAATGTGCAGGCATAAACAGAATTTGCTGCCATAACTTAGCGGCCTAAATGAATACAAATGTTATTTACTTATTCAGCTTGCAGATCAGACTCTTATTTTCTGTATATACTTGTATTGTTTATTTTAATGAAGAATTACAAAAATGTACTGACTACAGTATTAACATGAGGTACCAGCATCTGAGCCTTTGGAACAATCTTTAGATTTAGTTGGTACCTGTGCCACTGCTATGTTATAAACAAATATACGTAAATCATTAATTTGTTTTGTAACATGATGATGTAAAATAAGTGGACAAATAAATTATTATTATTATTATTATGTCCCACCTCAAACAAGACGACTTTTTGTAGAAAATATAAAGCACAGCATCTAAGACCGGACTTTCTCCAAAGCCTGGATGCAAAACATTGGCAGATCTAGGGGGCACAGGAAGCGCACCCCCCCCCCCCCCACGGCCAACATTTTCTTCATTTTCATGCAATTTTTCTCGATTTTTGGGCGAAAATAGGTGAAAATTGGGTTGGCGCCTCCTCCCCTACGGGCCGGGCGCCCCCCCCCCGTACGGGAAATCCTGGATCCGCCAATGTAAAAAGCTCCATACGAAAATATTTTGTTGAATAATATCTACAGTTTCGCATTACATCTGCCAGAGTTCTAAGAAACGTATTTATGTCAGCTTCGTTTTATATTTTGTTGTGGTTATTATGGCCAGACAGCTTTCAGATTTCCATTTTTATAAGATGTTACGTCTGTGTTGCGTTGTACCTGAATACACAGAGAATATCCTGGCGTAACTTAAGCCGTAAAAGCCAGCTTATGCATGAAGCTATTTCGTACTGGTTGTAATAAAACGTAAGTTCTCAAATTTACTGATTGTCATTTCTCACGGTCGCCACAATATCGAATGAATTCAGTTGCAATCTGATAATTAACTTCCACAAAACACGGGAGTGAAGACATGTCGAGATCGTGGGCTAGCGGTAAACGGTGATACGACACTCGATTCCGACCTGTCCCTTCTATTTTATCGCCCCTCATGGGCTAGCCGAATAACATGTGATCAAATACGTTGTAAGAGTCTCAATTCTAAGCCGGGATGGATTCTGCGCCGCAGATGAAATCTGCGCCGCGCAGAATCTGTCCTAGGGCAGTTTCTGCACCCTGGTCTCAATTCTGCGCTGTTAAAATTAAATTTAAAAAATATATTAACCTTGTTGTCAATGGGAGTTAAGGGAAAGTGCGAAAATTCATGGGCGTCCACCTAAATCTCAACAAAAAAAGTGCGAAAATTCATGGGCATACACCTAAATCTCAACTTCTTGGTCGTACACCAACTTCGCAATCTGCCTACATATCACAAATAACCAAAGGGGGCGGAGTACTCTCAAATGACCTAGTATCAGGGTGTGTGCGCCTTCCTTTCCTTCCTTTTGCGAACATGGCAGAGCTAATCCAGCCGTGCTCTGATCTGCGCTTTTCAGAGTATTTTTGTAAAATTCCTGAAAGGGAGTGTCTATTTATACCGCTGGCAAGCGTCTTGCTGAGTATGATCTGGCACTAAATGTGGTGAGTAAATTACATTGTACAACCAGTAATTGTCGCATTTCAATTGATTTTAAGCCCCCATCATATTTCCTTCAAACACACCCAAAATGCGTTTTTTTTCCATTTCAGTGTCATTGTAGTTTTGAGTATAACGATATGATTTTTCATATCTTCGGCCACTATTCCCAACAAACTGAACATGAAGTTCATAAAAGAATGGTAAATTACATCGTGAGAAACTTTGAAACTGTAAGTGAACATTCTGAACAATTTCTTGGTTCTAAAAACTTGACACTTCAGGAATATTTGGATTACATCTCTGAATCAGGAGCAAAGGGTGATGAGTTAAGTGTCTACTTATGTGCAAGAATGATGGGGCTTCATTATTGTATTATTGGATGGTCCCAATTATGGTTCTCCCATTTAAATTCTGCTACAAGTCACCCTCGGGAATCAACTGTCAGGCTTTGTTTTTTAGGCCAAGGAACATTTCGGGATATGAAGGACTTAAAATCGTCACCACCCCCATTACTGGCCAGAAGCAGAAGTCAAACAAGTCAAACAAAAATCAAACGTGAACTGGACCCTGATTATCAACCCCCCCCATAAATGTCCATGATCAAGAAACAGGAGTGTACAGGCTTAGATCCGGGCATGTGTATGGCCATGAATCAACACCCTCACCCCCACCAGCCCCACCTTTGGAACCAGTGAAAAAACCCAAAACCCCACCTTTGGAACCATTGAAAAAACCCAAAAAATGGAAGCAAACAAAGAAAACAAAGAAGATTAAAGAAAGACAATTCACAATTCGGCATCACAAATCAAGAAAAACTAACAAAAAGTGTGAATTGTGTTCAAGAAGATTTCCATCCCAGAAAGAATTGAACGATCATACAGTGTATGACCATGAATTTTCGTATTTATGCCCAGATCGGAAGTGTGGAGACATTTGTGTCCAAGAATGGACTTCAAAAGCATCAGAAATCCCACAAAAATCATCAGATTATATGTGTAAAATCTGCTCCAAAGCATTCGGATATAAAAGTGAGTTGGAGTACCATATGACAGTGCATTCAAAACAAAGGGTGGAATACAGGAGACATCTTAAGTCCCACTCAATTCCAGCTTGGTCATTTGTATGTGAAGTCTGTGGGAAATCTTTTAATCTCCAAAAGACCCTGTCCGAACACCAGAAAATTCACTCTAAACACTTACTTGAAGTGTGTCCAAGGTGTGGTAAAAAATTCAGGTGGCGGAGCTCTTTATCTGCACACGAAAAAGTACACAAAAGATCTTCATCACCCGATCACTAGCTGGAGTTGGGTGTGACTTAATTTAGTTATTTCTTCATTAAATCAAAACTGAAAAGTAAAATTGCGACCTAATGTCCTGATAGGTACAGCGTATGTTGCCATAGAGACACTGCTGCCAGTAATAATTAACCAATCAATAACATAATCATTGTATCTCTATTCCAAATTAATTTTAAAAAAAAACCCCAAAAAACTATGCCCAATAATTACTGTAAATATTAGATTGATAGAAAAAATAAAACATAAAAGTATTTAAATCACATGATGCCTTATTTATTGTGCATGCAAAATCAAATTAACAAGTAA
>JBCAUI010542605.1:0-10751 GCA_038406195.1 Haplosyllis anthogorgicola
ACGCGAGGTGGTCGCGTCACAGAGACATCGGTGCCCACAATTAAACACACCGCGGTTAGCGCGCGTGACATATATATATATATATTTATATATTCTTTCTGTCTCTCTTTGTAGTCCCGTCGGGTACCGACGGATTCCATCTAGTATTTATAAAGAATCGGATGAATGATTAAAAAGAAAACATTGCCTAGAATGCAGAAAACATTAGACGTACGGAGAGAACACAACATTGCACAATTTCCACTACGAACTCTTGAACCTCTGCTCTTCATACTCAACATTAACTGTTCTTCCTAATGATACTCACTCGTACCAGCTCCAAATGAACATTATATTTGTACATGCACTCATTACTGCCAAAGTCCTTTTGACAGATTCATTCTTGTGTGCAAATGAGGATGAAATGGGCTTCTTACGCAAATTATAAGAGCAACGTTGATGAATCCCTTGTGCAATGAAGAGTATTGGAATGTTGTCAGTTGTCAAAATGAGATTAATATCCCCCATAATTCGGGTGAAAATGAAGCAATATTTAATGTCCATTGTTGAGCTGATTCCTATGGAAATCTAATATGCCTTGCATTGCATGCCATTTCATTCTTTCTTAAAAAAAATGAAATTACCACTTCTACAAGTATGTTTTACATCAAAATAAAATGATAAAGTTTTGCGTGAAAATGTTTCATATGAAAAATATAGTTACAATCATCACTCCTAGACTATTGATTTTTAGTAAATTAGCTGGATTAAAAATGGAAAAGCATCATGCAAAAAGGTAATTTGCTGATTCCATATTGACACCTTTCCACTTTGAGGTTACCCATATTTCTTCAATATTATGATAGAGTGCTTTCCTGCCTTGCATCATGGCACTTCTTTGGCATCCACTTTGACACTAAATTATTAGTTGGGGCATTCATTACTTCACCAGACAGGCACCAATATTACAGGATATTGCAAGTATAATTATCTACATTAAAATAAAGAGAACGTTGGAAAGGGCAAGGGCACAGCAAGTTATTTGAGACGGAATAATGTCAACGGTAATGATTTAAAGAAAAAGACTTGATATTGAAGTCTGAATGACGTTCCTCCGTATTTTACTTGTCACATACTTTTTAACAATACCGCTTCATGTCCTAATTTTCTGAAAGCTGTGGATTTCCACTTTCGCAATAGTGTTAGGACAACAGCAAAAGCTGTCAGGCTTATCACTTTCAATGATTAATACCTTTCCCTTCTTTTTGAATCCTTTCGTATTCCATGCACAAGATAAAACGGTATCCTGCAGGATTTATACTATCCTTTGCGCATTCTTGATGTGGCCATTTTCATGATTTATTTCTCAGTGGACGTAAAGTAGCATTTGTCTTGTGAATCTTTGTCCATTCCCAGGATTTCGGAGTTTGAATTTCCTTCTAGTTTCGGGACAATAGCTTATCAAAAGCACAGGGTGAAATTCTTTTGTTTCCTCTTTTGTTCTGTACGTTTCCAAATTGATAACAAAAGGACTTCACACTGAACTGTTGAAGATTCCACTGTCTGTAAGATTCGTTATTCCTTGGGTAGGAAATTGTGTGAAAAATTCCTTTCCACAGACACCCTGTACTGGTATGGACTGGCAATGCAACATGGATTAAACATCTGGTAATGCATTCTGATATGCAAATAAGAAGGACACGATTCCATAATAAGAGCAATATTGAGAAGTCCCTCGTGGCACTTTCTGTCTCAGGAATGTTGTAAAGATGTCTAGGAGGATTAATGTTGTCATTAGTGGGACGGAAATGAAGCAACATTTAATTGCCATTGTTGAGTCAGCATTACAAAAATGAAGAATGTGTTTTTGACCATGTTATCATGTTGTTCATCTGTTGGATTACATCTGCAAATTGTAAATTCGTGTAATATTTCCGTCCAACGTTTTGATTTGTGATTCATATTTAGTGTTGACAAATGATATAACAAAATAACCTACTGTGAAAGTATCTGATACACAGTATCTGATCCGTGAGTAACCAGATAGATTTAGACAGACAGATCTACTACAAACTATTGTTAGGCTGACATACTACAATGCGTGTAGGGTTTTCAAAGAATTACTTTAAACTTCCTACAACAGTACTGTATCTACCATGGAAAGCATTATTGCCATCACTCTTATTAGCTTGACTGCATGTGAATTGCTGCCTATTGATGTCCCGTTCGTATCAATCAGCTGGTTTATTGGACAGATGAGTAGCATTGTGGAAATCATAGATAAAGCTAATAATAGAGCTCTCCAACCGAACATGCCAATATCAGTCAATGCTTCTGTCCTAGTTAAACACCAAGGCACTGCTTTGAAACTACTCCCCCGCTCAGCTATGCACAGTTCACTTTGAGATTGGTTTTAAACAGAAGATATGCCTCACACTCTTTTGCTGCTTAGGTTCTGTAGAATATTTCAAGCAGTTTGATTAAAGGAAAATTATTAAATTAAATCGATTACATTTTTATTTTAATGGAGAATAGCCTTTGGGAATTGACCATTTTCACTTTGAGACAAGTACCGGGAATCCCCGTAATGTAGCCCTTGGGCTTTATGTGGGGAAAGGCCTAAATTGCAGGAAAACTTTGGAACATATTATAAGCCCATGGGTTTAAGGATGGGGACCAAAATAAGAAAGATGCTGTGTAAATGTTCTGAGCACTTTGATTTTCACTCAAAAAAAGCAAAGTAGAAGCCAAAAACTGCTATTCACAGTAATTCTTTGTGTGTTTTATTGATTTTTTCCCATCCATCCCCTGCAATGCACCTTGGAATTAGCCTAATCTGCACTCCTTTTACTAGTTTACAGAATGGATCAGTTATTATTATTTTCAGCCCATGGGATATAAATCGGGTAATATTCCCCAGTTACAAGCCCATGGGCTTATCACCAAGCGGGCTACATTACGGGGATTCCCGGTACTATATATGACAATCTTCAACTTACATTCACCCATTTGACAAACCATTAGGACTCTTAACGTCTCAATTTTTGCCTTACATTTCAAATTTTTTTCATGTATTTGCATAGTTACTTCATCACATAAGACAGAACTTAGGAAACCTGGACTCAAGTCTGATACAACTTTCTCTATTCAATCTAAAACCTCAATGACAGCCTTACAAAGCTCGTCATACATAGAGGTCGGGGACAATCCTTCCTGGAGCTCAGGTCCGACTTACTATGAAAGACTCTCCGGTAAGAAGATTAAACGTAGAATGCCTGTGTCAGCAATACAAATTAAGTTCATTTATCATAGAGACAGGACTACGCATTCAACATTATTACATGTCATTGTGGTTGTCTTTTAATTTGAGGAAAGCGGCGAGTGACCCATCAGACCATTGTGTCATTCAAGAAGTAATATGACGTGGCCCTAATAATCACAATCAGACGTAATAAATGGAACTACTGACATCACAGAAAACTCAGTCTGTTGGCAGTAAATTCCAACTATGCCAATACACTGTAGCAACATAATTGCACTTTCTAAGCTGCACTTATTTATCTTAAAGAGATAATGAACTCAATGCAATCGGATCGCAATGGAATAAAAGACAGTAAAGTCTGCGTAAAGTGTAAAATACAAAATTCAAACAAATATCTTCTCTTCAGATAACCTTGGTGTTGAGACAGATCCATTTCAATGCAATCTCTAAATACTAAAATTGGAAATTGTCACACCTTTGCTGTCAGAAAATGGCAGCCACCAGAACGCTGTTGTTCTGTGCGTAAGCAGCAAGAGTAATTGTGAATGTGCTCACGGCAGGAACTGCACAAGGAAACATGATTGAAGAGGGTGAGTTGGCTTGCCAGCGGGTTTTTTTTAGTTTAATGTTAAAGGATGCATGAAAGTCCTTTCGTTGCAAATCGTCTCTTGACACAAGCTTTCTTTTCAATTAAACGTTACCGTAAATCTATACTTTTTCTGATCTGTTATGTCCAACAGCAGTACCACGGGATATAAAGGTCATGAAATTCTGAAAAAATAACCGATAAGATTATGAAACTCTGCATAAACTCTCAATAAATTCTGATGTACACATATATTACAAACACATTACTGCTTCCCAATTCATCGCACAACATGCATTTGGGAAATGTTTGAACACACATATCCCGACGATTGATGCTCCAATAATTCTGAATGATATGTAGGTTACAGTACTCAATGAACCCGATGTAAAGTCAACATTCGGCCTAACGAGGCAAATATGATAATTGCCGAAGTGAATCAGATGATAGGAACCCAGTGGAGGCAAAACAAGTTGTATTGCAAAGACTGCTTACCAAGTATTGTACATTCATTTTGTCTTTACATCTACTTTAGCATCCCAGAAAAGCAGCACACAACAAATTGAAGTGCAGTGTAATGCATCCCAAGTCACTGCCAATTCTGTAAAGTTTCTTTTCCAACAAAAGAATTCCAAGCTGTGCTTTTGGATTTCTATTATTCCAAAACTGATGGGAATATCTCGAAATAAAATACTGATTATCAGAAGCTATTACTTGAGCATGGTTTCAGCGAAGCTTTCTGGACTGTTGAGTTGCAATGGATATCACCAGGGACATATAAATAACCTTGATCTTCTAAGTTGCAGTTGCAAATGTCAACAGGCAGATATCTCTCCTTGGAAGTGTTAAGGAACTCTCCCTTTTTGCATGATAAAGGTAAATTTAATTAAGGGACTGAGTGAATGGCTTTAACTCTGACATTTCCATGCCAATCATCAGATTAGGCTACTTTATTCCTTTATCTATGTAGGCTATTCAGCAGGCCTGGTTAATTATGTGCCATTTGGAACACAGGAAGAGCAAGAGCCATATTTCTCCCAAAGTGGCTTTCTATTGTTGCCTGAACAAAAGCTAAGAAGTCTCAAAGCAAGTGGCCCCTGTTTAGCACGAGCCGTCTTTCCCCGAGGGGAAAACGAAGTGTAAAGACATCACGTTGCTAACAAGCGCGCAGGACCGTGCATGCCTGAGGATGGGAAACGGTTAGGGTGTCATTATGTGTTAGTGGTACTCATCACTCAACATTCCCTGGAGCTGTTAAAGTCATATTTCCACTATTGCCATAGAAATGTAATTGTAATTTCCTAAATTTCCTCTAACTGCAGAAAAGAAAAAAAGGATGTTTTCTGCTATTCAGTTTTATTGTCATTGTTCAACATTGTCAGTGAATTTAGGTCAATCGCTTTTCATGGACAATTTAAAATTTCAGGGTTACTATTGAATGCAGTTGATTGCATTTCCTTTTGAACGCTTCTAAATCTTTACTAGATATCAACAGTTTATTCTGTAATGTTACATTTGACACCTGTTCGTCGTGGCTTCGTATTGTTAATACAAATAATTTATTCGCCTAAAATGTCAGTTTAAAAAAACACCAACAAAACACCAAACCAATATGGCATATTTTCATATTTTTTGTGGAAGAAAGATACAACTAACTTAATTTTGAAGCAAAAGTATTTAACTGTGTTCTTATTTGTGTCAAAGGCACAAAGTGTATTCCCGAATATTCAAAATCTAATGTGTAATCATCTTTAGCTTCTCCTGCTGAATTACAGACAGTTGCAACTACAATGGTTTCTGTCTTCTGCAGTGGGCATAAGTAAAGAGTTAAACAGTGCATGATAAATGATAATGAGTACCCACTGGCCTTTATGTCCTTATTTCTCCTATTGTTGATGGTTGTCCAACAACAATAAATCACTAAGGTCGCCCTTCGTTGCAGATTATGGTGATTCAGATTGGCACCAATTCTGGTTGTATTTGATGGTTCCATGTGTCATTGTTAACATTTGTGTCTTACGGAAATGAGATGTCAGGAAAGGTTAATTAAGCCGTTTTCTCATGTAAATCATGATGAGAGATGGCAAAAAGAATAACCATGAAATACATGCGCAAAAGATACATGAATCCGCATACCAAAGAAGTATCTTCATTGAGGAAAGATTCTCTTTTGAAAGCCTAGCATTTCTTAAGGTATGTTACAGTACTGCATGTAGCAGGACAATTTCAAAAGAGTGTTGTTCTTAATAAATGTTTTTGGCCCTTTTTTGTAAATTGGCGAAATTGTGTTTGTGGTGAGGCTATGTTGTGTAATACAATAATCAATTAGTGATGGCCATAGTTTAATTCCCAGTTGATATCACGTTGGCTGTGAGCATTAACACCATAACTTCACATTACTGTCAGCATGTCCACAACAAAATATGATGCATAAGGCATTTAAAGGTCTAGAATAGTAACATGAAATAGCTTATGAATAAAGCCGTGTTTTCATCAGTCAAATCTCATGACATAAGCCATAACTCAGGACACTACAATAAGTTCACAAATGAGGTCGACATAAAAGTGTCATTATGCGGGGTTGTAAGCAAATAGCAATACATGTTTGTTGAACAGATTATAAAATGGGAAGATGAAAAATTGTACATCACGGTCCTATCATGGAATAAACAGGATCGGGTCCTGAAATTTGTCCGAGAGGCTTCAGATGGTTGGGGACCATTTCTCTTTACCAATTCCAACAGGGGTAAGAGGTAGACCTACAGGTCCCCCAGATCAGCTACTGAATTACCACTGGATAAGATATCTCAGTAAAAAGAGTTTGAAACGGGTTTTATCTCTTAGAATTATATACACAATAACCATTGACACCATTACACTATTAACAGAAAAGACTTGTAACTAAATTTGGTAAGTTGGTCACTACTTGACTTTCAAAAGCAGACGGCCTTTAGATTTTCCTATTGCCACAACCATAGAGAAGAGTAATTCAGTCGTCTGTAAACACCTCTATATGTAATTTACTTTAGAGTGAAGATTTTATATGAAAGGCAGTTTCATTTTAAGAAGAAAATACAGAGCTGAAAGCTTAACATACCTGTAATGTGGTCGGTGACCTCCGCGTGATAAGGCTTATTATATTCTGCAAACAGAATAAAACAAAGGTAATTACTTTAAGGCCAGATGTCACTTGTTAAAATAGAAATCCTTTTAAGAAACTTTTTAAGTACATTTATGAATTACTCTAGAAAAAGGCCACTTTCCATTTTTAACAGAATGAGGCAACATTCAACCAGCAGGACACTCAATATTCCAAGGCCCCTTGAGTACCAGTGGCTTTTAATGCTATTGTGAGGCTGAAAGCAATAATTCCACTTCTACATGGTCCTAAAGTAATTAGGATCTAACCCCTCGGCTGGATTTTCTAGGGCAATGCCTTTCATTGATGTTTACTCTCCATATTCCAAGCAGCTCTTTGAGCTGGATAAAAGGAGGCTGTTTCTATCATTATCCTCCATTGAGGTAAAGAAAGGTCTCTCTATGTAAATTTGATTCATATGCAATGTTTCCATCATACTTAATGTTATAACCTCCAGATGCAATTTTAGTCGGGAATGAGGTACCGTAATTTGTGAAAGTTTCCTGGCTTGTGTTTGTCTAATGTGTCTATAAACATACAGAAAGACAATCCAATTCTTTAACTTCAACGTCTAAAGTTAGAGAGCCTTAAGTGTGAAAGTTTTTAGTTATATATTTATACTTATGAACTACACTATGTACTGAATTAGGTTAGACAGAAAATTTTTAGTCTTTGGAGCAAACAAAAAGATAGATTTATATTATTCTGCAAATATCCTGACATTTTAATCCATCTTAATCTCGGTTGATTTCAAGTCAAAAAGTGACACTTTACTCCATCATTTCAAATTACTGTCAGCAATCCGACATAGTAGCGTATCATACCTTGTCTCTGTAGTATACTGGTGTCTTGGTTATGGTTATAATTTTAGTGGATCTGCAGTTTCGAAGTTTTTTCAATACTAAATTTCGCCAGTCCAATATCTAAGATGCTTAAGGCTTCGGGAGACACATGTCTTACCCCTGTTTGTATTCTACAATAATCAATAGCTACTTAGCCTCAGCACCAGCTCAAACGATACTTAATGGAAAGAAAATCTACGTGTGACCAAACGAGCCTCTTAACGTGTGTATTTTGCTTTACATGTAGGTCAAACTAATTAGTAGTATTGAATAAACTAATGAATTAAATTATTTTCTTGTCTCCTTACGCTTACATTTGGAAGAAGGAAAACAAAGACTGGAAAAAGAGAGAATGTTGCTGGAATATCAAATGCTTCCAGAAGATGAAATGTCTATCAGTTTTGGATACACAGAGCATCAAAAGCACAGCATGGAATTTTTTTTTTATCTTTTGTTTTGCACGTTTCAGGAGCTGATTCATATCGTTTCATTTCTAGAACAATAGAAATTCAATCTGTTCCGTTTTGAAATGGAGGACATAGTTCTATTGTTCACATAAAAAGATTGATCTAAATTTCAGAAGCCGAAACTCAAAGTCGGGCACAACACGCACTTTCTTACACCTGTTCAGAAAACAGACTGTTGACGATTTTCAATGGATTAATATCTGTAGCGGTGGTTGGTGCTAACAAGGGAAAAGCTATTGAGTCCAGAGACCAATTTGGACGAAAAAAAGTGAGATGGTAAATCAATATTGCAAGAAAGAATCATTATAAGGTCGAAGTTCTGCACTGCCTGGGGATTTACCCTGCATTTTGTTCCGAAAGAGAAAATAGCTCAGTGGACTGACATTTGAAATCTGTCTTCTTCCATTGAAATTCAATTCTATGGATATTGACATCATTTGACCAGAAATAGAAAGGGAAAGTGTAAGTACATTTAGTAACTTGGCAACTGGGTGGCCAGTGGAGGCAGACAGTTCTTAACTTTTGTAACATTATTCCCGAAGGATGTAGTTAAGGGTTTGCTCAGTTGTCCCGAGATTGTACAGTTTCCATTCTAACTGAAAACAATGACTGGAGTCATTGGAATTGACCACACAACCGCCCGTTACGATCTGAATCTGTGAACGAAAAGCGAATGACAAAATTCGACCATGAAAGCTTTATTAATTAAGGAAAAGAATTGTTCTCAATTTTATTGTTCACAAAATAAAATGCAGATCATAAGGTGTAAAGATATGACAAAGCAGTTTCAAACATTATATTACATTTTAAACATGCCCAGCTATAATGGGCAAAGTCTTTGTTAAAAGAACTAGGTGAAACCTGTGCTTCGCACGGTTAAGGAATGCCAGTCAATGTGAAAGTTGTTGGTGGTGGTGGTGGGGGGGTCCATCCCCAGACCTCATCCCCATACATCATTGCCATACTTTATGGCCCTCATTCATGCCTATACCTCATCCCCATACCTCGTCCTCAGCTGGGGGGGGTCCATCCTCCAACCTCATCCCCATACCTCGTCCTCATCCTGGGGGGGGGGTCCATCCCGCAAGACCTCGTCCTCAGTTTTTGAACTCGCAGCGAAACCACCTTGCCGTCTACAGCAGTCTATCAACGCAAAGCGTGATAGACTAATGAAGGTCATTGGCTGGATCATGTTACCATGACGGCTAATGACCTTCAAATGCAATCAAAAAGTAGACAGTGTGGGGAATCGGCGCTGGATTTATGACCATTTTTTGTTATTTATTCCGGGGTAAAAAATCGTGCGACCATTATAAGAGATAGGGAAAGGCAATTTTATCATGACTTAATCATGACAAATTTGGGACTACTTAATCTCAGAAACTGGAAGAGTTTTGATTTGAAACATATTCCACCTGGACCTTGAATGTTCGTAGATCTGGGTGGAATGAGTTTTGAATCGAGATTCTTGCCAGTTAATGAGATTAAGAGGTTCAAAATTTAAAATGGGAATAAATTATGCGCCGATTCCCCACACTGTAGATGACGTCAAACTTTTCAAAATATTTCTAGATGTCATGGATGCTAATTTGGAAACATGTACATAATAACATAAAAGTTGGTTTGATTATGGAAGCAGATAATACAATTAATAATATTAATACTTAACATTACTCATTTTACTCTTTTTCTAAATTCACGATCATTTTGACATCATTAGTTATTAAACTGATAATGGCAAAAAAGAGACCTCTTAATTAGGAAAACTTTACCCCATAGGTAAGACGAAAATGTATTAGTTAATTTAACTCATTTCACGAACAAGCTGAACTGTATGAAATCATGTATTCAAGAAGCTTAAACTATCGCTATTATTGCAGTCATCGCAATGTGATGCTGTTAATTGTTAATCATAATTTGAAAAATTATTATGTGTACATGTACGCATGATAATTTTTCAAAATAATTTTTCAAAGTTGCAACTATTCGGTTTTTGTTGGAGAATAATGCGTTCCTTTACATGCTCGTTATTTTAATTATGTGCATTACAGTTGAACCTCAATTGCACGGACCCCGGTTTGCAAGGACACCATGCCATTCCCGGACACTTGAGCTCAGAACTGAACATGTTCTAATGTAATTTACTGAAATTTTAACGAAATTCAAGGATAAGGACACCTAAATATTGACCAATTTGACATCACACATCAAAATGGATCATCGCCAACTATTACTAGCAAAATTCCAAAATACTCTTAAAAAGAGCAAAATTAATGTCGACTAGCATCAATCAGTTGTGAGGCGGAGTGAATGCACAGAGCAAGCGAAAGCTTAATATTTGTTCTATAGTGTTTATTTCTTCTCTGGAACAGCTTGACAACAGTTTAACAACAGCTTAATAACAGCTGAGGCAGATATGACATGAATTACTCTGCCAAAGATAAAATAAAAATAGGCATGAGAACTGAAATGCAAC
>JBCAUI010542616.1:0-10750 GCA_038406195.1 Haplosyllis anthogorgicola
TATCGTTTGATTTACAATGCAAATGCACTGTTCAAGATTACACTACAAACTAAAATTTTTACGTTCACTTGTGACCCTTTGACTCAATTTCTGGGAGACATTTCCTTAATTCAGTTTGGGAATCCCGCGTGCCCGCGCTGTAGCAACAGCACTGCATAAACCACAGGTAACTTGAAAACTTTGGCTAGTTTTAGGCCAATTCAACATCAGGCGATTTTGTGCCGATAATCTGCAGCGATTGCACTGCTTTAACATATAAACTCCTCCGATAATCGACATGAAAATTGCCTAATATAACATAAGCCTTTATGAAAACTGCAATTTTGGTTTGAAATATCTTGGCATAAATACCAGGTAGTCTGAAAATACAGGTTTCACTGTATTTGACACACAATTCAGCATTGCAAGCACTGCTGGCGATTGCACTTTTCAGTTACAGCTCATATTAAATTTCATATAATTTCCAATTATAGAATATAATAATAGACAATATGACGGTGATATTATCTCGCATATTTAGCAGCTTGCTGTACTGAAGGTTATCTATCTAGCCTTTAGTTGCCACATTTTAATGGCTAAACCTGGCCCACAAGTAGTTTATGGTTACAAAACTTACATAAAATCCATTGCCAAAACTACTACAAAACTACAAATCTCCACTTGCTCAAGTCAATTCACATCAAATGTTACTTCTTAATTATTTGTCAAACTATCCTCATTCGACTTAATTTCGAGAAACGGCTTCCGTAGCAATAGTCAAAGTCTTTTTTTATCATTGAATCTACTTGATTTAGATATTATTATCTGATATACTAACTTTTGTCTTAGAACAAAATAACTGAGCTTTAAAGCTATGTGCCGTTTTTCAAGTACGTCATTTACCTCTTATAAATACTTAACACACACCCCTACATACGTCTTCCATTCCGATTTAAACCCGAATACCAAACTTTGGTCTATTTAACCATATTATCAACAAAGTGTTCACTAAAATAGTTAGCGGTATCAAGGAACTTGTAGGATAAAAACGGAAATAAAATACAAAACTATCATTGAGCAGAAATCCAAGAAATTATCACTTTAAAATAATTCTTCTGTTTTTGAAAATATAATGAATGTAAATGCAAAAATTTACCTGAAACAGATACCATCTTCAG
The DNA here is from genome assembly GCA_038406195.1 of Haplosyllis anthogorgicola. Taxonomy (NCBI): domain Eukaryota; kingdom Metazoa; phylum Annelida; class Polychaeta; order Phyllodocida; family Syllidae; genus Haplosyllis; species Haplosyllis anthogorgicola. The sequence continues at coordinate 1,158 of JBCAUI010542616.1, forward strand.
GCGGAAATCTTTGCCGTAAAATATAACGAAGCATGTCTGTGGATCTACTTTCTTCAGTTCATCCGGCCATTTGTCGAAGTCTTTTGAGATCTTTCCCGGCCGCACCTCTTTCACATCTCTCAGGTCAACTGTGCAAGGAAAATACACTATGTTAAGAAGATTATAACCATACACAACCAGGTTCGACCAGGAAGATAAAATTTGTTGCTACAAATGGCATTGCAAGTGTTAAGGCACTGTTTCTTAACGAATCCAAAGCTCTGACACTATTTGTAATGGTACGAAACCAGGGTAAAAAAAAAAAAGCGAATTTGCACGGGTGTATTAACCAACTTTATTCCGTCATACACCTTTCATTCCCATGAAACTGCTGAATGACACAATATTTTTCGTCTACTGAATCATCGTTTGTAACATTATGTACCCGTTTGAAGGACAAACTTTCTATTTTAAAGGGCACGAGGTCTCGTGTCTCTGTTAGATTATATTTTCTGTCGCATTTAGAAGTAAAAAATTGAAGTCAAAAACAAAAATAAGTCAGGTAGCAATGGTATACAGCTAATTCAAAGTGAATGGTCAAAGTATCCTCTTATCGACACCATCCAAAAATTAACCAAATCTAACCAATATAAAACTATGTTAAGAGGATTACACATTTACGACAAACTTTTTTCATTTTATCCCCTCCCCCTACGGATTTCGTTGCTGACAATTGTAAAAATGTGGCCAAAGGTAGGTAGGAAACTTAGGATATAGAATAAAACTAATAAACTTCGCTCTTTTCGTGGTTCCACAGCAGGGCACTTGCGAGTTAACAGAGAAATCGTCGCAGCATCAGAATACGGGAAATAGACTCTTAAAAACATACATGTACATGAGCCAACATCTTTAACATGCACGCTAATGAGTATTTGGTAATAATTCTACGTTTCTTTTCGTCTGTTGATGTGCAAGAGGGTGATACGGCAATAAGACTGGTACTTGCCTTGTGATACCGTCCAGGTAATACTTCCTCATTATCTCCCTTTTTGTGGCAGAATGAAGTGCTTTTGTGAAAAAGTTTTGCCTAGAGGCTGGCAATGCATTGAGCTAAATTCCTCTTCAGACGTTACAAAACCTTGATTTTTCCTCATTTTAACTGGGGGTAAAATGGTTCATAAATATTCACTTTGACCGTCCTCAGGATTATTTGAATATTATAGGAACGCAAAACTGTAATAGACATGCGAATATTTACACAGGTGGCATTTCTTTCCATAAAAAAAGTTTGTCGCATTGAAATTGGGCATAGCTAGGTGGGGGAAATTCCATTTGTAACAACGTACGAATCTGTATTGAGGTCATACTCTGTACACAGTGTTTGATATGTACCCCAATAAATTATTGATACGTACAAAAATATCACAGTTAATTAAACTTCGCCGATCCAAATGTATGCAACCCTTTCAAGTTAACTTGTCATATGCGTCTGTACATCAGCTAACGCACATGGGGTGAACATAACTAATCAAGAATGCGTCGATGAACGACAGAAGTTTAGTCGAGAACACTGTTAGCATTCTCATTTCTCTTCTATTTTCTTTCTCCTTTTTTTTGCCCACTTTTAAATGGCAACACATGACGCAATGAATATGAAGCAATATTTACAACACGGTTTGTAACTAAAAACTATCTTATATTCTGTAGCACGGGTTTCTCTTCATCCATGTATCGTCTTTCCTTCAAGATCGCACGACCACCTCGCTTCCCTTCGATGGAACAGAGTGCGTCGCCACAGTGCGACTTTTGTCACCAGGTTGGCACCGGACATTCGGACTGACAACTTTCAAAACTTAACGTATCGATAAGAAACTTTCGAGACCAGATACACGAAAAAAGACTTTTACACATAGATGCAATTTATTGAAAGCACCTTGAAACACATTTTTAGCAGTAACGTAAAGCAAGTTCTTCATGCATTAACCAAATACAAATTTGAGTGCCTGATTTCGCGAGAAAAAAGCTTAAATATAAAAGCAGAAAGTGATCTATCTGACATGTGGTCGTGTGGCTTTCAAAGTTACCGGACTGACAGCATTTCTATTGTAAATTATCCGTCGGACTGGCGTAAAGTTGCACTGTGCCGTGATTGTGCAGAGAACGACAGAAATTACGCTGAGTGTGCTTTTAACCGCTCTGCAATTCTCTCAGTGCAGTGAGCAATGTTTGCGCAATAGTAACTGAATCTTATTTCACATAACCATTCTTCTTTCTTGCGAACCTCTAAGACAATCAGCAGAAAAAACATTGTACATTGGGACTTCAAATTTCGGCGGACAGAAGTTCCGGCCAACTGGCACAAAATGACTTTAAAGCACGTGAAGTCACCAGCCGAAGGAGGATGCGGGGATTAAGAGGTAGTTAGTGTAGGCTGCTGGGGCAAGTTGGGTTGTCGCCGTCATGCCAGCGGAAGAAATTGGGGAAATTCATTCGATTGCTCAGAAGTGTCAAACAAGTGAAAAACTGCTAAGGTTTCTTTTTTCTCCAGGCACCTTAATTCTTACTGACAACTACGAATTCTATGGTAAACTATACCAATACCTAGATTTAGTAAAATATAAATGAAAAGTGAAAAGATAACCCCACCGTAGTTGCCACAGAAATGAACGTAATTTACTTACTGACACCCTCTGGTCTTCCCCCTGCCACTCGGATCCAAATCAGCTGTCTGGTCTCCAATTTCATCTGAAACATCCGTTTCTCTGGTCTTCTCTTGCTGAAAAATCGATTGAGAACTAACCCCCTCTCCAGTACCCTCAGTACGTGGATATTTGTTGGATTCAAAATGCCATTGGCAATATCTTCTGGGTCTGTATTCATGTCATCAATGATGGACGCCATCTTTGATTTCCCCTTGTCAAATCCCAACAAGAGAAGTCCTTGTTTATTCAGTGGAAATACGTCAAAACATAGTGGCAACTCATCTGATATCTTCTACACAACCATTGTTATTGTACAACATGCAGAGAAAAGTTTCTTTTCCAGTAAATCCCGTACAAATGTTTCTTTCTACACTATTTTCCTCCTTGCTCACTCCACTTTCGGAGTACCGTCAAGTCACCTGACTCTTCTGCAGGGGTGTCACCCTGTTGTTATTAGGCTACTATAAAATTCAAAAGTTTCATATTTTCAGTCAAGATCAATTTTCTTCGAATATGCATCAAAAACCGAACGCTACACTATACTATCATTGTATTAACTCCCACTGACTTGTAATTCACGACAAACATGCTTTTAAAAGAGTAATGTTTGTAGACCTATGAAACTCAAAACCCCTTTCAGCGCATTTCGACTCAACCATGGATTTTGACCCAGTTTCAGCCTTTCTACACTGTTAGTAAAAACCATTCGCCAAATGTCAAGAGATTTATAACTCAGTCCAATATTGGACTCATCAAATCTGATTTGATTTTGAATCTGCAGATGTTATGTTTTAAGAAAAAAGACTTAATTAAGTAAGTCAAAGATTTGGTTACATGATATTTTCATTAGTAATAAATGGTTTGACAAAGTTATGCCTTAAGCAAGGTAAAGACAACCTCAAACACACACTTTTCTTAATTTCACACAGAAAATTAAGCTTATGATCTGTATTTACCAATAGGAAAGAAGTCACATACAATTTGATCATGTTTGGGGGGGTGTTTGTGATTTCTAAAGGTGAAATTAAGCCAGAAAATAATCAAACTTCCTTGCATTACTCAATTTAGGCAAAGCAAAACTGGGCAAGTACCTTTCTTAATTTCATGCAGCAGATAGATCTAGGGTCTACACAACTTTCACAACAGTGTTAAGTCTCCATTGATGAATTTTCCCTCCCACAAATCACATATATAGAGAGCCAAGGGCTGCTAACTGGACATAAACAAGTTCAGGTCAAAACACTTATAAATGCACTCAAACTAAATCAGCCCTTAAGGTAGTTGGGAACACAGAGCCAATTGATTTAAAAACACTCGTAGCATAATGTTAGCATTTCTATAATGTCATATCAGAAGTATCAATGTTCTATTCAACAAATTTGCTGAGTACTGAAAGAATAAATATTCAGAAATTTCCATGTAAATGAATAGCAAATTTACAGTTACTAAAACAGTCAATATTTATAAGATTTTCTCAGATCATAACAAGTATTTCTGTAAATTAATTGAACTTATTACAATCTTTTTCACTATGCTACAAAGTGAGTATTTGTTGAAAAAGTATGAGTTATGCCAAAAGAACCCATAGAAACCCTTAGCATTAATTGACCCATGTACTGGCTAGTTAACTGATTGGGCTGTCTTGGTCTGAAATGATGTCAGTGGAGTGCTGAAAGAACTGTTCTTTTGTTTCAAATCACCTTATGTCTGGTTCCACTTCATTGACTCTCTGTGGTGTCACAATTGCCTTAAACTCATTCAACTTTTATGGCAGCATTGTATAAGTTGTCAATTGGACCTGGTCAAATTCAGTGTATTGAAATTAAAGATGAAAGAAGATATTTTTTTAAATACAGGATACAACAGTCAATACTTATGGTTCATCATTGTTTAGAAAAGGAGATGTATTGGGGATGGACCTCTTGAATTATAATGTACAGAGACAATTTGAATGTGCTACAAGGTAACTTAATTATGTTGAATCATACTGGATCTCTTGATATTCATGCAAGTTTGTTATTAACTGTGTTAGGTGCCTGTTCTGTCACCATCAGTTTCAAATGTGTACACTGACAGCTTACCAAGGGCATGACCTTGGACATAGGCAAGCCACCCTCAGAGAACCTGGAATCTAGATCTAAATACCCTCCCCCTACCCTGAAATTTGGTGATTCTAGTTTCTTACTTAATACTAAAGGAACAAATCAACAAGGTTACATGTTATTGTGTTACCTTAGCCAACAAACAACTTGACAGCTACATCTGAAGACCTACCAGGTCAGCACCAAAACAATCTTACAGCTATTTTTTGAGGGCTTACCAGGCCTCAACACACTCAACAGAGCAACCAACAAACACAACAGCTTTATACCTTATTGCTTAGGAGAGACTGGATGATCTTCCTCATCGGCTGAGTCTGTTTTGGGATGACAGTCCTACCAGGCCTGCAGCTCCTGGGCATAGGCCTCCCAGTGTAGCTCCCCCTTGGTCTTCCCCTTACATGAGGGTCTCTCTTCAGCACACCTATAACCAAACCATGTACCATAATTTCTGTTACCACACCTAGATCCACCTCGTGCTACCAACAGTACACCAAAATAATTTTCACTTGGAATTACTCACTTTTTCATCACTTTAAAGAATAAATCCAGCTGAGCTTGGCTTAGCTTGGTGGTGGTGGTGGTGGATGTTGATGCTGCTGCTGTTGTTGCAGAACTTTGTTGTTGTTGTTGTTGCTGCTGCTGTCATTGATGCAATAGTCAGACTATAATCCAAGAAAAGACACAGTTAAACAGTTAAAAGCTGGTTTCTATGTTTATGGGGTTTTTTTAAAAATTGAAAAAAAGTCCAAAAAATCATAGAAATCTCTGTCTAAATCAGCCAAAATTTGCTACAAACATGTATTTACCATTGATCTACTTATTACATCTATTTGTACAAAGAAATTTTCAGGAATTTTTGTCAAATTTAGCAATTTAACCTTTTGTGAGCCAAAGTCAACATTTGTCACGACATCCAAAAATTATTCTACACTGACATGAAATGACCTACTTTTTTTCAAATGCCTTTCACACATTTAGAAATGAATGTTGCATATATACTCAAAGCCCCAAAGATAACAACAGTTTCATCCCAATGAACTTGTGAAAATATTTTGAAACTTGGATCTAGGACCTGCTGCCATCTAGAGCATATTTAAATTTTATGCTATCATGACATATGTTGACATTGGTCTCGGGCAGTACACATACAAAATGGTCTGGTGCATGAGAGGTTAAACAAGATAAACAAAACCAACTTCATGCTTCAAGATCTGAACCACAAATGCCATTCTGAATTTTTTCCTCAATGCTGATTGGCTAATTTTCCAAGCTTATTATAATAGTGACACATTTTGATCTAAATGTAAACAAAGGACAACAAGTTGATCAGAAATGTCAACAAACAGCTGTCAAAATTTCAGGGACCATCTAAAGACTGTTTTTACTTGAGGGACTGTCTCAAAATCTGTGTATATAAGTTGTCTAAATATTATATTTTTGTTTGGGGACCATCTCAGACATTATATTTACTCAAGGGACCATCTCAAAACTTGCATAAAATGTTTAAAACCATGTTTATGACTTCCACACTTAGTTTTAGCTACAGAAATAATTGTAACTATTTTATACGTGTATGTAATTGTGTTTTACACCATGTAAATCATATATTTACCTATTTATCCTAATTTATTATAGTTTTGGCACATATAAATTTATGTATTTATTTTTAATTTATTGTAGTTCTAGCCTCTATTTCTTTATGAATATCTGATTTATTCTTAGCAAATATGTAAGCATTTATTTCTTATTTATTGTAGTTTTAGGCCTTATTTATTCATTCTGTGTCAATGTCTAGTCAAGTGACCCCTTGTAAATATGTTTTATTCAAATATTTTTAGTTTTTTCATGGATTTATGTAGATTTCTAGCATTTTTCAAACACACCACCTGTACATACCTGTACATACCATTATAGATCACACTAGACTATTTCTAAATTGTTTTAAAGTATTTATTTTTTCAATCTTTAGGCTGCCACTAACTATCCTAAAACTGTTGGAAGAGTGTACAGAGACAATTTGAACACCCTACAAGGTAAATAAATTACCATCTGCACTCCTAGACAAGTGACAGATGTTCAGCAGACATGCACTCAAACCAGACATATGACATGTGCTCATCATTGCCCATCATAACTTCAAAGCATAAAAGTGTTAGATCCCTAACTACCTATAATTACCATCAATTAAAACCAATCAGGTCTCTCCTGTGTAAGCTCACACATCTCCAGCATAGCTCAGTTCCAGCTGGGACCAGGCACCAGGCTAAAGGCTACTCCTGCTACATATAGACATCATATAGAAGCAAATTAAGCAGATCCAAACTTTAAACACTGCCTCAGAGTTAACTGTTCACTAATTGAGGGAGAACCAAGGGAGAAGCCAATCTGTACCTTTACAATGAGATGTGAATTTTTGATACCTGCAATAATATGGATTTTAGTACATAAATTGCAGCATAGACCTGTGTAACATACATAATTCAGGCCTGAATAGTTTAAATAAAAGAAGGCAAATACCAATGATTAGATTCACTGTGCAAAAATAAAATGGAAAATCTCAAATGGAAACTTAAAATTTGAAATGAAAGTATAATGTAATATACCTAAAATCATTTTTTTTAAAAAGAAATTCAGTGTACATGTAGCCTTCCCTAAATTTTTCACCTTATGTCAATATTTTAATATTGCTTCCTTGCTTCAAACTTCACCATGCACATGCCAAATCCACATTATTTCTTGGTCAATTCAAGTATGTCATTAACAGAAGCAAGGAGCATGAATAGAAGCATTTTGTACAAATTTCTTACGACTTTGATAACAATGGGAATCTAATAACCCTCTCACACAAGATATTTTCATAAATTTAATGCCCATCCTTTTATGCGATAAGAGTGATTTGTTACCTAACACTACTGTCTAGGTATGGCACCAGCATACACGGCCTTTACCCCCAGCACACCTCTACCAGCCTAACAGTCAGCCTTGACCTTCACCCACTGCTAAGGCCCAGGCCTATGAATATGTATTATCCAAGGGTCACATCCTTGACCTATATTCCTCCTATATATAATAGCCCCCTGCCCGCCTTCAGGTAGTGCACACTAGACCATCCTCATGCATGCATCATCAAGCAATAAACGTAAGAGTCATCGTAACACCTCGGGTTAGTGTTATCTATACTGCAACACATAAGCATAACCCCACGACATAAACATGAATTTTAAGGACTCATTTTGCAGTGACACTGCCGTAAAAGGCAGGTATACCGTGAAAAAGGACACCACAAATGTCTGCATTACATTTTGCAGTGCTCAAGGCCCCTTGATGTTGAATGCTGAAGGGCGTGTGCAGGTGCCTTCATTTACTCCCGGATTTTTGGTGCTAGACTTTCTTAACCAACATGCAGAACTCATTTGCAACCCACAGCAACAGCAACTGTAAGTGGCATGAAATAGTATGTAAACGAACCAAGAACGATGACAATGTTGAACGAATAAAAATTAACTTCATCTTATTAGTTTTTAAATTACTGTACTGTGAATAGTGGCTAATGAGTACACGAGTAACTGTTGTAATCTTCAAATGAATTTGAATTTGTCTTCCACTAATAAAAGATTTTTCAGCATATCAACAGGGCTGTTATCTGCTCAGCCTTGCTGCAGCCAGCAAACTAGTCTTGTACTAATCCTCTAATTCAGTATAAATCGTATTAGGCGACAAAATACAAACATTTGTTCCTGAAATGAAAATATGAAATGAATACTATTCTTATCTGTTTTAGGTACGGAAAGAAGTGCAAACTAGTCGAAGAGGTGAAACGAGAATATTGCTTGCTCTCACTTACCAAAGACCTCAATGTTACTAAAGCTCAAATGGAAGTGTGCTGTAGACATCTGTTAAAAGATCCTCGGAACATAGGAGTAGACATCGAAGGATGTATTGTTCGTGTGGCAATGTTTTATTCTGTGATGAGTGACGGACAGATTTGCATACCGTGGAATTGGAGAGGAGCGTACGATCCGGATGACTACGAAGTAACGTGAAACCACAGACAATGATTAAGAATATTGTGAAGAACAACCAATTTCACATGTAAGGTTTCGCATCACAATTAACTGAGGGCATACTGGGCCGTATATTTGAAAGACTAACTTTGATCAGGTAGATACAATAAGACAAACTCGCAAAATCAAAACTCCCGACTCACACACATCGACAACAAAATTACTCGTCTGTATGCATATAAATCAAAAATTCTAAATCGGAATTTTCGATGAAATCATCAGGGTAAAGTACGTTGCAGTCAGTATGAAACAGAGTGAAGTTTTTAATCAAATTGAATGGAATATCGATTAATCCAGGTATGAATTATCGGAGAATGGATGGGATCGTAAATGAAAAACAGTCATCTATTGTGTCAGTACACCGTCAAACGATTAAGTGCAACTTTGGGAGAAACGTGTCTGCTCTTGAAAATGTTTTGTACATTTTAATGAAAACTTTTCATGAAAATTAAATGTAGTTTTTGTGGAATATTTGGTTAGAGCTATGTACAAGAACACAATAGAACACAAAATACATTTTCTTAAAGCTACATAATGTAGTTTGCTGGACATGTAATTCCTGGATAGAGCAATATTTGATATGTACAGTACTAAAATTATGAGGAACTGCTATTTGCATATTTTGGTTGATCTTGTACCATCTAGATTGCCAGTATAATATATTAATAATGTAACGAAAAGTGTAAAGCAAAATTCGTGACGCAGATTCTCACGATCACTGCCGTGGACTGAGGGGTTGTAAAACA
>JBCAUI010542627.1:0-10750 GCA_038406195.1 Haplosyllis anthogorgicola
TCTGCTGAAAATGCATTTTCCCCAGTCCAGGTGTGTGTGTGGGGGGGGGGGGGGGGTCAGAAATGCACTGGTCTGCAGAACTGTTGGCTGGAACATGCTTGTCTGTTACACCTGTGACAGATTTATAAAGAGCAAAGCAATTTGCACGAGGCTCAACAAAATCAATTATTCCGCACACTTTTGATCTTGCGTAATTCTTAATGTAGAGTTTTTGACTTTTACCCATAAAGCACAGGGCGGAATTCTATTGTTCCAAAGTAAATCAGTTTCTGAAATTTCTATCAATTTGATGTACATAAAAGCACGGCTTAAAATTCTATTGTTCCAAAACTGATAGGAGCATCACCCTCTGGAGGAACATTTATTTCCCCGTTTTGATACTGAAATCATTGAAACTGTTTGTAGGCATGATGAATGCATAAGTTTGTTAATATGATATATTTTATAGCTGAAATTACATATGGCTTCAGTGTTGAGAAGCAAGATGGAATGAACGTTCTTGGGCTTGTGGTCTTTTCTGTCGCCCTGGGTATTGTTATCAGTAGGCTAGGTGACGTTGGCAAACCTCTCTACAACGTTTTCTATGCAATGGCAGAGGCATCCATGAAATTGGTAATCGTCATCATTTGGTGAGTGTCGACGTTTCTAGCCAGAGACTTTTTCTTCATGTTATGTTCCCATTCAACAAATTCTAAGCAGGATGTTGGCATGAATTGTGTGTGATAACAATCAAGACAAAAACATAGCAGATCAGATTATTTCTATTTTAGGTATTCGCCAATTGGAATTTTATTCTTGGTTGCCTCCGAAATAGTCAACATGAAGGATCCTGTGGCCGAACTTGAGGCATTGGGACTTTACATAGCAACTGTTATGGCAGGATTGTGTATTCATGGCTTTATTATACTTCCATTGTTGTACTTTGTCTTCGTTAGAAAAAATCCATTGCTGTATATTTACGGAATTCTGCAAGCCATGGCCACAGCTTTGGGAACTGCATCCAGGTATATCACAATTTGCAATACACGGAATTCGTATCAGAAGTTTAACAATACCGCATCAAAAGCACAGCGTAAAATTCTTTTGTTCTCTCCTTGTTCTCTTCGTTTCCAAAATGATACGATTTCTGTGTACTGGTTGTCGTCTGCATGCGCAGAGAATGACACTGTTCAGTTTATATCCTAAGAATAACATGAGAGATATCTTTCCTATGTCGATTATCAAAACAAGAATACAAAAGCTGGATTTGAATGATAACTGAAATGAAGGCAATATCATCAAAGACCACCACTAAATATCTACCTGATTGAGCAAACCCTTATGTGTTCATTTTAGTTCTGCAACACTGCCAGTCACATACAAATGCCTGGAAGAAAGAAACCACATCGACCCCAGAGTAACACGTTTTGTGTTACCAGTTGGCGCCACTATCAACATGGACGGTACAGCCCTTTATGAAGCTGTGGCAGCCATTTTTATCGCTCAATTAAGAGGAATTGAAATGTCAGCGGGAAAAATAGTGGCTGCTAGGTTTGTGTCACTACACAGTTTATGACTGAACAACAACAGACGTACACTTTCGTGATGTCATAAGAATGATATCTGAACACCGATAAAGAAATACCTGGTCCATAAATTCCCACCAATGTGATTTTGTTTAATTACTTAACATGTATACGTGTAAACAACAAGTGGTATTTTTTTTTCAAATCTAGCATCACAGCCACTGCAGCGTCTATTGGGGCAGCAAGTGTACCTCAGGCTGGAATTGTTACCATGGTAATAGTACTCACTGCATTGGGTCTACCGACGGATGACGTCAGCAAAATACTGGCTATTGATTGGTTACTGTAAGAAATATTTTTATTTTGTTTTCATTATAATCCCCAACATCATCCATCTCCTATCACCTACCTCTCCACATATAAAACAGAGCTCACATTACGGTACTTGATTACGTGCACTTACCATTAAAATCCATGAGTCATCTGCAACAATTTACAATTACACTAGACTGATGGCAATATTCTGGCAATAAAATCTATTAATTGACTTCCTAATACATCATTATCTCAAATATACTAATGACATTAAGCTTCACAATAATTTTCCGCAAATCAATCATCATAATCTGATATAGAACGTTAATCCGTTCATACAGGGACCGCTTCAGAACCATGATTAACGTAGAAGGGGATGCAATTGGAGCCGGGATAGTGGCTCATCTGTCCCGCAGAGAGCTGGATGCCTTGCCGCAAGACGATGCACATGGAGGCGCAAACACGGGTTTTGACGAAGAGGATATCCCATACACGACAGATTACTCACAGGAAAAGTCAAATCCTCCACCAGAGAATGGAGCTGTTAATCCCGCGTTCTTTTTCAACTCAGATGAGGTTCAAACAGAACTGTGATTAGCTTTGAGGGTTTTCTAAGTTACGGAACCTGAATTAACAGTGGGTTTTATAAAGTAAGAGTATCTGCAGTGCAGGGCGAAAACGCGTACGCGTTTTGAGTCAAGTATATTATACCTTTGAAATAAATAAACGACCGGTTATGCTTTTATTCTTAGGGCTAGCCACCGAGGCTCTTTGTTTACAAAATAGAGAGGCAAGACGATTTCACTTAACAGTGTGAATTACACAAGGCTTGTAAAAATCTTAATTGTCAGCAAAATAGATTCTAAAGAGAAAGTTAAGTCATCAACAGTTCTGTAGGTTTCCATTGCACTACATCTGAGTAACATTTGTTCTTCTCGAACTTCAAAGTAAAGACGCCAATTACACCAAGTTTGTAATTTGACTGGATTGATTTCTAAAATCCTTACTTTCAAATAAAGACTGATAGGAAAAATGTTATTCTTTAAAATTGAAAATATAATTCTCATGAAATTTTATTGTTGCAATTTGATGAGAGTACATATTAAAGCGTCATTTGGTATTAACCTACCTTTAATGAGGGAATAAATAAAACAAGACATACATAGCTACGAACATACAAATTTATTCGTATACACTTCAGTTTGTAACATTTGTTACATGTATCATAAACAAGTTCATGAAATGATATTTACAGAAGAAGATATGTATATTTATAAGGTCAAGTGATTGAAAACACAAAATGAACATTGATATGTCACTGATCTACTGTTAAATACAATTGCAATGATCACTGGAAGTATATATCGAGAAAATAATATTGACAGTACTTATTACATACATGTATATTTTAACTATTACGACACTTTTACAAAATTTCTTAAAATTTAGTACATTACTGGTAATAAAATACGAATTTGATCTAATTTTGTGCAATCATACAAAGTATATAACTTATTTAATACTCATAAACATGTTGCTTTACTAAGTGGAACATCTGGGTTGCACCTGTTCATAAATATGGGCTTGAGTCCTACAATTGTTTAATGTTCCATTATGGTGAAAATGAGATCAATTAAGCAGCTTAACTTCTTCACTAAACACTCTCTTTATTATTATTATTATTATTATTATTATTATTATTATTATTATTATTATTATTATTATTATTATTATTAAGCACAATGTACAATGTGTGTTTTAAACAACATTATAAACACAAGTCTTTCTTATCAACAATACTTGAGATACCTATTGGTAACAATATTGGTAACTTCTTTTATGTTTCAGCTGTACAGTTTACATAATTTACAAAAAATAAAATATACGTCTAAGCACCTTCATTGATGTATTGGGCATACAAATATTATGATTTCATTTTAAAATATAAAATATTACAACTAACTGAATGTTATATTTTGCTTTAGTCTGGTACAAATGTTTTCTTTGCAAGCAGTCAGTTCCAGTCATTGAATTCATCAAAGGTCTGTTTCTTTACCCTGAAATAATGAAAGTGGTAAATGTTTATAAAAGTCATTGTATTGATTGTTTACAACTGTAAATATGGTAAATTAACAGAAATTTGCAGACTTGTAAATCTAATAAAGATTACAATTAACTGTTCTTTTATTAATTTAAAATGTTTCATACACATATATTTGAAAAATTAAAGTAGAGTAATAATCACTTTTAGTATAACTGGTGCAAACAAAAGGTACAAAGTAATAACTAATCTAAAAGCCATGATAAAATAAAAAAATGTTTACATTATACATTGCAAAAACCCACAAAAGCAAAGGGTTCTTGAGAACATCGTTGTACAAAAATGTTGGGATTCGAAAGAGATTATGGCACCAAGTTTCTCGAAACCGGACAACAGTGTAATCCAGAAGCAATAACAGGAGAAATATGTTCTGATGTATAAATTATTGAATTTACCAGCAGAGACCACGAAGATACACTTTATACTGTATTCACAGATCATCTACAGAATGAGCTTTTCACTCAAAGGGTTCCAATGAATCCCAACTCACCCACTTTTGTTGGATTGAAGTGTATTGAAATGATAAATAAACATGAGATCATACAGATCTAATGTAAAATATAAACGGCGAATTCTCGAACAATATCCAAATATACACAATCATTCGAAGATGGAACAAAACAACAACAAGATACGTGAAATCAAGACAGAACTGGGATCGATACACGAACTTCGAATTGAAAAATAATGTAAATATTTTGTGAGACAGGTGAAAGCATAATTTCTTCTGCAAGCATACAACACTTTTGTCGAACATTGGGACTTTAAGGAAAATGCGGGCGATCAGCGGTGGCTACTCTACATCTCTCGCATTGGCGGATCTAGGGGGCGCGGGAGGCGCCCCGCCCCTACGGGCCAAAATTTCTTCATTTTCATGCAGTTTTTGGGGGTTTTTACACGAAAGTGGGGGAAAAGTGGGGGCGCCCCAAGTTTGGCCCCCCCCCCCCCCCACGAGAAATCCTGGATCCGCCACTGTCTCGGGTTGAACAAACCATACATGAAATGCATGACATTTGATATGTGCTCTTTGACAACACTGGCACAAAGAATATTGAACAAACAAGGACAAGGACACAGAGGAGAAATCTTATGCATTATTAACAGTTTACAATACATGATTAAACTTACAGTTTGTTCGGATCTTGATTCGTAGTACTTATCTATTGGGAGCATCGTCTGTAAAACTAGGCCATCTAAAGTTAATCCACAACTCTATAAGATCAGTTATACACTTTTCAAGCTCTTCGAGCGGTTTTCTTTTTAGGTCACCGATGAGAGCTTCGATAATCTCCTGATCAGAAAGCAGATCACCCAGGACAGTTTGCATCAGCAGTGGCCAATTCTTATCAATTCTAAACCTGAAGCATTGTAGAGTGCTTACCTGGAACCTGCCAGCCATCTGCGGCTGTTGCTGATTCATTGGTCTTGCTTGTTGCTGCTGGGATTGTTTGCCCCATCTATGTGGATGCTGTTGTTGCCTTTGCATGGCAGGGGAACTGGCTACCATATGGGGTGCCATACTGTTCCCCATGTATCGAGGAGGTTGTTTGTTGGCCGTGGATGACGGTTGAAGCCTCTTCGGCTCCATTTGCAACACAGTCATGTTATTTTGCGGGTGTCCATTGACTAATCCAGGAGACCGTCTGGACATCATTGGATCTCCAGAGAAAGAAACGTCTGATTCATAGTCACTTGGAGCACCCGTACTGTGCACACTTCCCCCAGATGTTCTCTTTTTCAGAATGCCCTTGGGTCTTCCTTGAGCATCTGTTGATGCCGAGATCTCAATGATCCTAGCTTGTCCATTCACAGGACCATTCAAAGACTGTGAGGAGGAACTACTCTGTGCTTCTTCATTTCCAGGGCCTGACAGGAAGTATCCATCATAGGTCAAGGTCATTGGTTTACGGTATCTAGCCGCCGAGTCCACCGAGTCAACACTCGCTATGCTTGAATCCAAATCCATTCCGTTATGATTGGGGCCATTCCCACCACCGCCACCACCTACATGTCTGTTCATAACATTTTGAATAGCACTAGGTATCTGTCTGGTTATAGATCTTCCTCTTGGCAAAGGTTTTGAGTTTTGTACTTGTTGGTTGAGATTTGCATTAATATTTTGATGGATGGATTCAGGTGAAGCTTCAGCACTAGATGGAAGGACTTTTGGAGCTAGTTGCCACAAAGGTTGATTCTGAATCCTGTTAATGGTGTCTTTTAACAGGGTGAACCAACTGTCGTCAGTTGTATAGGTAACAGTGGCAGTGAAAAGATGTGCATAGGTCTTTTCAAATTGAAGTGCTTCCTCGTGCATAAAGGCTGACCTTTTATCAAAACGAGGTGCAAGTTGGGATCTAAGAGCCTTTATGACCATTTTGCTGCCTGGATGAAGGTAGATCACAATAGGATGCAACTGAGTTTGCAATAAAAATTGTATAGCTCTCGGAGACACAATCATCAAACAGTGTTTTTTCCTGTCGGTAATGGAATGGATGATCTGGAGATTGACGGGATCTTTGTCTTTGTCCCCTTCTTCTTTGGAGATGGGAATTTCTATTTCAGGAGGAGCTCTTTCGAACAGCCCAGGACAATCTTGCGCCAGTCTATCTCGAACTGTGTCGCAGAACAGACCAACAATTGCCACTGGACGAAGGAAACCAGGAGGTCGTTGTTCAACTCTATCATAAGCTGGTTTCTTTATGCTCTCGAATCTAGCATGCTCCCTGTGAAAAGCATCCGTCTCTTTGTGCAATCTTTCTGCAGATTTGGATCTTTTAAAACTTCTCCTAAGAAATCCTGCTTTTGGTTCCCTCTCCAAAGATCTTCCTCTGGTTTGTATTTGTCTTTGGGCCAAAGCAACCTGCTCTGCTCTTCCTTCATTAGGGATCAGCCCGTGCTGTGTTTCATTCGGTCTTGCATTAACCTTCAGTGCTCTCCACGATCCAACTTGACCATCAGGCAGCGTATCCCTGACAGACAGGACGTCTCCTTCATGGATTTTAATTTCACCTTGTGTTGTTGGTTCATAACTGAAGTTCGCCTTCACGTAGAAAGAATCTCCCATGCCTGCATTAGCAGCAATGTTATCATACCTATCCCGCTTATATCTCACTGTCAGTGTCACAGTGTGGGGTAAACTCAACAACATTAGTGTCACTTCCTCTTTGGTCATGCCGTTAATAGACTGATTACTGATTTTCAATATCTGATCACCTTCCATCAAACCCTGCTGTTCTGCATCGCTGCCGGGATCAATTCTGTGGACATATATGCCGTCAGCATTTCCGCCAACTACAGATATCCTAGTCTTTCCTCTTGAATTGTATCTTATGATCCTATGGTCATGGTCTTTTGGCTTTCTTTCCGGGTCATCAGGGAAGATAATTTGTTCTGTTCCAATTGTTACTCGTCTTTTAGGAGATTCTTCTGTGGGAAGCTCTTCATAAACACCTTCTCTTGAAGTCATGTAGGCAGGTATTTTCCCAATATCCGGTTTCTGACCTACGTCCGAACTGGTTTCGACAGGGGCCGTGGAGAAACTTGGTACTCTGTCCAGATCACCTTCGGATTTAGGTGAATTCGCATCAGTGCTTGCCCTCTGAGACGTACTGACACTACTCACTTGAGATGTATTTGAAGGGGTCCTTTTCACAGATTTGTTCACAACGGCGTACATTTGATCTGCATTCTTGGGTCCAGGTATGTGAGACACGAAAGTTGATGATTCTGAACTTTGAGAATGTCTTTGAGCGTTGTTGTTCGCCTGATTTTGAGTGTTATTATGGAGATCGTTTTGCTTTTGTGCTTTACTGTTTGGCGAATGATCCAAATTAATTATTGGTATGCCAGTGTTTTTAGGAGAGTGGTCCATTTCAACCAGGTCCTCCTGAGACAAACGTTTTTCTATCTTGGACTCAATATTTATTGGACTTGAAGCGTTCAAGTCCAATTGCTGTTTGTGAAACTCATATTCATCGGAGACTTTTCTTCCTATTGGTTTACGCAAAGCATCTGTCAGGTCACCCTCTCCAGAAATGGAAACAAAGATGTTGCCCTTTGTTTCAGTTGGGCTTGTTGGTATCACATTTTGATTATTATCCATATGATCGTTGAAAGTTAACTTGGCACTTCTTGGGATGGTTGGGGAGGTAGGAGGACTTTTGAAAGTACTCATGGGTCTGGTAGCAGTAGGTGATTGTGGATTTCGCTCATTTTGATTGTGCTGTGCTTTCACAAGACCATGCATTTGGATATATTCAGCTTCTGGAAGGAGCTTGTGAACTGGAGGCGGTTGTAGCCCAGGAGGACCGTTTTTGTTCTTGGCCTCAAGAAATTCCTCAGTTCCGGTATGTTCCCAGTAATATGAGTCGTTATCTTTCGGGTCAAATCTTTCCCAATTCAACAATTCCTGTGAGCCTCTTGATTCTTCGGTGTTGGACCTTGACCTACTGGGAACTGATGTTTTCCTAGGCACTGGTACTGGCTTTCCTGGATTGTTCAGATTATTCATTGTTTCATATTGCACACTGTCATTATGGGCATTATTAGCTGGAACGTCATCTATCATTTCTTCACTGTCTTCTAGAGTATCAAAGCTTCCATCGTCAAAGCTGTCATCAGTATCTTCATCTGGTGGTAACGGAGGTGCTTCGGTAGGTCTAGCCACCGGAGTCTTCGTTTCTGCCTTATTTTTATTCTGTAAAGAGAGATTTCTCGGCTTTGGATTAGGAACAGGCTTTGGACCTTTGCCCCCACTATTGTTTCGTTTGACCTTCGCTGCTGGATTTTTCTTTATGGTACTTGATTCAGTTTCCTTTCCAAAATCAACACGATCATCTGGTTTGGAACCTATGGCCTCTTGTCTTTCCTTTGCCCTCGTAGCTTGCTCAGCAAGCCATTCTTTCAATTTTGGATCAGAGACAACCTTCTTTAGCTGTTCTGCTATTGACCCTCTTTGCTCCCTGACAGTCGGAGGACTTTTAATACGATTCCCGTGGCTGGATTCGGATATCGTATCAAATGATGCATCATCAAAGAATGTGTCGTCACTATCAGATTCGTGGACGTTCATTTTGAGCCTCAAATTTTCTGGTAATCTTTCGTTCTCCCTCTTTTCTCTGATTTCCTGCAGGGATGACGGAGTGGAATTAATTGTTATTGTTTGATTTGGGCTAACTTTAATCGTGATTTCGGGCGACTTTGGTTGAGCCATCTCTGGTTTATTTCTTTGTACTGGTTTGGGAGACGCAACAGGTTTGAGCACAGGGGGCTTTCTCGGGACAGGTACGACTTGTGGCTGTGGTGGCATTATGGCTCTCTCCGGTAATGGTGAAGGAACATTACCGTAGACATGGTCCTCCTCATCAGCGGGGATATTCTCATAAATAGCGTCACCGCTATCATTCAACTGATCTCCATTCACTTGCAGAGCATTCTCTTGTTTTGCAGCTGATAGAGGATGGTTCGGCGCAGCTTTTACTGTTGGATGATTCTGTAACTGGACTTTGTTTGTAGGCGATGGTGATGCGTTCGACATGGAGGTGTTAGGTGTCACTTGCCATAAACTGGACGAATCGCTTTCATGCGCTTTTCCGTCGTTCGAAGCGACAGTGGGTTTGTCGGTTTGAGCCTTTGGGACATGTCTGAGATTAGTTCTTACAGTGTGCATTTCTGATTCGTCCACTAGGCTCATGCTTCTTTGAACCTTGCTGTTCTTGGGCACCATAGGACTGCTGGGAACACTTCCGCCTCTGTGAGGACTACTGGCTGCGATTGGTTGGGAGGGAATTTCGCTACATAAGCTCACGCTATCTGCTTCAGATGGTAACATTTTAGCATTGGGACTTGGTACAAAGATCAATTCTTTGGGTTTCTTGTCCTTCCCTTTCTGCTTGGTAGGTTTCCGCAACGAAGCAAATTTGATCCTGTCTGTAGCATCAACAGACATACTTCGTCTTCCTGGTGGAAGAGAACGTCTCTCCCAGTTTTCATCACAGACACTTGAATCAGAATCTGGAGGAGGGGGACCTCCTCGTTTGAACTCCCTACTTTTCCTTCTGTGCACAACCTTTTGCGGTGAACCACCGTTTTGTCTCTTTTCATAACTAGAGTCCAGAATGTGAGCATATAAGGATGAACTGTTACTGTACAAACTTTCCTGTGAATTTTGCCTGCTTAAGGTCAGGCTTCCCTGTAGGGTTGTCCCACTTTCAGATCTAGTCAAATTGGATCTAGAATCCAATGGTTGTAAATATAGTCCTTCATCGTAAATGGAAGCACCAGCTAGAACTTCAGTATTAAGGGCCAATGGGGAGATCCCTTGAAAGCTATATGATCTGGACATTCTAGGGACTCCTTCCATCGCCAAACTTGAGTTAGAGTTCGACATCATTCTCTGGAAGCTCTGAGTGGATGAGGATATACCTCTTGCTCGCATATCTGCTATACCGCCCATGTATCTCTCTCTGTTTATCATAGCATTCTTCAGGCAGTTCCTGCTCACTGTATCATCGTCGGAGACCAGATCAACAGGTTTATTGTGATCGTTGTCCTCAAGAGTAGGATCGGCACCTAAAGTGTAGTAAACACAGTTATTAAAATGTGACAGACACTGAAGTATGCTGGTAATATTTGATCAATAATTGCGTCTCTTCGTTAATGTCACACACCACAAATTATAACGAGAGGAATTACCCGGGAAAGCCGGGTAAATAGTCTATCACGCGTGGCCTATCTGCACCTCACTTCTTTGGGGGGGTCTGTCTGCACCTCACCTCAGTTGGGGAGGGGGGCCTGTCTGCACCTCACCTCAGTTGGGGGGGGGCTGTCT
>JBCAUI010542638.1:0-10749 GCA_038406195.1 Haplosyllis anthogorgicola
GATTTTGACCAATGAACTGGAGAAGAGCCACACATGACCAATGATCATGTTGGAACCATACAGTAGCATTTCTCCCTAGAAACACAGTTTCTATGCATTTTGGCTATATCTAGGACATGGATACCCATATATGGACAATCAGGACATGACCCAGGTCAAATCTAACCATATAAGGGCAATTGGAACCCACAAGAACCCACAACTGTGTCATCCAGGCACCAAAACCAGCTGCCTGTGACTGAAATCAATCAACCAGAACTGCTGGACAGGGAATTTGGTCTCCTCTGGCCAAAAAAATATTGTTGATGTCAAAATAGAATGATCCGGGTGCAAATCAATACCCCAATGTTATTTAAATATGGACTGTGAAGTTAACCCATTACTATCTATTTTAAAGGAAAAGATCACTTTGCAACAGTATACCTCTGTGGATACTACAACTCTGTGAGATGGGTGCTCACAATGTCAAAAGAACTGAGCACTTGGCTGGCCCTTGGGTCATATGCTGCTTTCAAAAGCTCAAAGCTGCAAAAATAACAGATCATTTATAAATGGGACAATGCTACTGACACCCTGCACCAAAGCTGGTTAAACAGTAGTGGCTGCTCCAAAGGGACTGCCCAGCAGACAAGCACTGTCTTGGCAGGGGGTCTGGCATGAGTGGTGGCTGGAACTTACAGAAAAGGGTTCTCCATAGCTGTGTTGTCAGCACAAAAGCTGCCTAAACAATGAGCCAGGGGAATTTCCCCAACCCCTTTTATACCTGTGATGACATCATTATGACATCACCCAACCTCGTTTCCAGTTTGAGTGGGAAGAGGTCACATAACAGGGTTTTTCACATCATTTGCAGCTTGGACTTTGAAGAGTCAACATGCCACAGCCTGATCTACCATCTAACCAGGTAAGTCTGCTTGATTACCCTCCACTCCCACTGCTACCTGGGCAGTGGGGGACTAGTGCCCCATCAGTGTTGGCTGCAGGGGAGCCCCCTTTGGCATCCTGCTGACTAGTGATGTAATTCATTTCCATTTTGCTGGCCAGTAGTGGTCCCAGGGTATGCCCTGCTCTCCCTCAGGTTAATGCAGTACCCTCTTCATTGAAGGGTGGTGAGCAGACAGGCACACCCAAAGTGACCCCAACATCCAAAGAGATTGAAAAAAACAAAAATAGAGAAGTGGCTATGATGAGCAGGGGACAGGAAAGAGACACCTTTGCAGTTCAGCAACCAAGTGCCAGCCACATGGGTCAGCCGCCAGGAGGCAACCAGGAGGTGCATGGCAATTATGAGGCATGTCAGCATGATCACAGCACGAATGATGCAGAGGTTGCCCACACCTCCATGTAGAAGCACTGCTCCTTCGCAGATGCTGATAATGCTTGTTCCAATGAATACTTCCACGGGCATCCAGACCAGTTGATGGAGGACCTTATAGATGTGCTTTGTCAAATGTGGAGGTGTGACTTCTTTGGCCAATACCACAGAGAGGACAACCCTCCTTCGGAGTTTGCCATCACACTGCAAGTGGCAATCTTCATAACCACCACTGACCACCACTGGTGCAGGTCATCAAGGGGAGTGAGTTAGATCAATTGGTGGTGCCATGGGCAAATGCCTGTATAGAAATGCTGTTAAGGGTGTGGCTAGCCCACCCATCACCAGGGGATGTGGAAGCCAATGACCTGGCAGAAGATGGCCTGGCAAACCAGAAGGTGAACCCCTCAATTATGAGGAGGTGATCACTCTGGTGAAGGATACTGCACTGGAGCCATACACAAGGAAAGTCATCAGGGCCTGGTACCCATGATGTTTCTGAAGGCATGATTATGCATGATGATGACCAAATTACAGAACGGAGATGGGTAGCTGACTGTGGACATCTGTTTGCAGTCTTCAGTTACAGAACTCTGCGTCAGTTCCAAGAAGATATTGGTGGTCCTGGAGTATACCACCACTGTCCAACAGATGCTGCAGGCTGGGAGTCCTATTGCTCATGCCACTGTGGCCAACATCATGCCAGACAAGTATATCCAACCTGGTTTGGTGGAGGAGCTTGACCGTGAGATGGGGATGGCTAGCAATGGCATTCCATGACTCACAGAGGATGAGCATAAGAACCAATTGATGGAGAAGCTAGATCTGAGTGGCCCAGAGAGGTGGCCAGAAGAAGAAGCTAGGAGAAGGTCTAAAAAGGAACAGGAGGTGTTTGACCAACTTAAGAGAGCATTGCTAATGGAGCTGGTGCTCCAGCTAGCATGTTTTGGTGAGCCTTTCCTATTATACATGGATGCCTCTAAGGAAGGCCTAGGGAGCTGTCCCAGAAGGGGGAGGACAGTTATTGGCACTGTCGCCTATGCAGTCAAACACTTCAACTACCACACCAGTAAACTCGAGTTCCTGGCACTTAAATGGGTCATCACTGTGTACTTCAAGGAGTACTTGGCCCACAGCCCATTCACTGTGAAGACAGACAACAACCCCCTCACATATGTGATGAATTCCCCAAACATCAATGCTACCAGACACAGGTGGGTAGTGGAGCTGGCTGCCTTCAACTTCTCCCTAGAATATGTGAAAGGGACTGAAATTAGGGTGGTGGATGCTCTCAGTCATCAGACAGGGTGTCTGGGCCCTGATGAAGTGAAAGCCATCTTGGACAGTAGGCCTGAGAGAGCTGAGACATTTGCACCAGAGATTAGTGGAGAGGCAGCCAGGCAGGGGATAGCACTGCAAGCCTGGTTCAAGGCAATTCCCACCATAGACTGGGTTGAGGCCCAATGAGAGGGCAAGATGGTCTGCATATGCTTAGCATGGGTCAGGGCCAAAAGGAAAGGATCTCTGACATGGGCATTGGGAGACCTCTCCAAGATAGAAGAAGGTGCCAGCTTTGTGTGCCACCAGAGCAATTTCATAGTCCATGATGACCTGCTGTATGTCAAGCATACCCCAAGTCAAATCACATGCTATTGTTCATGGTACCCAGCACTCACTGCCAGTGAGCACTGGATGGGTGCCACTGGGACGTGGGCCACCAGGGTCAGAATAGGACTGTGTGCCTCTTGAAGGAGCACTTCTGGTGGCTGCAGATGGTGGAATGGGCCAAGGCATCAGTGTGTGGCTGCCATAGGTGCATCAGGCATGAGGGAGGTGGCATGGCAGCCCTTAACCCTATAGTGGCCACCTCACCAATGGAGTTATTGCACATCAACTTCACAACCATGGAGTGGACTACTCTTTTAAATGGGCAACCAAAGGTTGCCAATGTGTTGGTCCTGACAGACCCCTATATGCGTTTCACAGCTGCATATTTCACTAAAGACCAGAAGGCCAATACTGTAGCAAAGGTCCTCTGTGAGAACTTGATGGCTATCTTTGGAGCCCCCTTGCACTTGCTGAGTGATAGAGGCACCAATTTTCTTAGTGACACCATTAGTGAACTGTGCAAGCTGCTGGGAGTACAGCACTGCCAGATGATACCCTACCACACTCAGACTAATGGCCAAGTTGAGCGTCTACATCAGATGTTGATGAGAATGATACTGAAACTGGACAAGGAGAAGAAGGCCTACTTGGCTGATCACTTAGTGGAGATCATGCAGGTGTACAACTGCACATGATTGGCAGTGACAGGGTACAGCCCCTTCTTCCTCATGTTTGGCAGCTGACCAAGGCTCCCCCTAGACTTCTCTACAGTAAGGGGCAGTAACCAGACTAGGTGCATACCTGAATATGTAGCTTCTGTCCAGGAGCACCTGCAGCTGGCATTTGATGTGGTCTGATCACAGAACTGGCACTGCTACTTTAAGAACCAGGATTGTCATCCTCATGAGGAACAACACCTTTATTGGGAAGAGGAAGCTAAAGGATCAGTGGAGTGATATGTCATACATGGTAATCTGTCAGATCGCAGACAACACATTTGTGTATTGCATCAGAAGTGATGATGGTAAAGAAAAAACTATCCACTGTAATTGACTCCTACTTCTTTCAACTGCTAAGGCAGCCAATGATGCAGCAGATGATGGACAGTCTGTCCCATTGTGTGCTGGCTCTTGTACCCTTAGTGTCACCCCCAGAAATCCCCACAAGCCAGATGTTCCCTCAAAGGAAGTGATTGAGAGACAACAATGAGTGAGCAGCTAGTTGTGAGTGTCCTAGTTCTGGGACTGCAGACTGGATTAGCACCTTGTGGGTGGGTACTTGGTGAGTACTGAGAATACCCTTGGATGGATGTTGGGCCATCCAGCAAAGGAGAGAAACATGATTGCCCAGATCCAACCTCCACTACAGTGGATGCTTACAACAGAGGTACAGCTGAGGATGCTATCAACTAAAAACACTCCCGTTAGCCAGGAACCATAAAAGGACTGACCAGTAGATGGGGTTGCTGATAGCCCAGCACTTGTCACTAATCACTATGTCCACTCCCACTTGTATGCTTGAACAATGTTTGATTCTAAGTTGTGTGCAATTTTCCTAGTCAATGTTGGTGTGAGGATGCCCCTAATAAGTGAAGGGAGGATGAGTGGGTGCTGTAAACATGCAAGCTGAACAGTCCCATTTATCATAATAAATGTATGTTTGGTTTATCAGTGTTACTTTGGAATAGATCTGCCACTGGGAGATCAGCTCCTGCAGTATCATTATCTTCTACCAGTATGTGTCAGCACTAGTAGTGTGCACAGTACAATGTGCACCTCAGCTCTACCAATGGCAGCTCAGCTTAACTGAGATGTTCATGCTCCAAGTGCCAACCAATAGGTGCCTAGCTAAATCCCATATAAAAGCCAATGTAACAAGGCTCACAGTTTTCATATTTTCACATTCAGACATTAAAATTTTACTACAGGAATATTTTACTACTATGTTGAATTGTTTTGATGCAACTCTTGAATTGTATTTATTGAACTTAGAATATTTTGTGAACTTGAATGATTTTACATGTGCAACTGTAACTTGAGGAAGCAAGCAATAAGAGGACATTGTGTTCAATGGTATTTCACTGGACACTCTTGTTATACCTTACTCATATTAAATGCAACATAAGCATAGAGTAAATTAACAACATTGAGACCAGAGAACCTTACTGATGTAAGGCCCTTGTGATTCACAGACTCACATTAAAGAGCCAAGTGGACTGAAGTAAACCCCAACCATTAACCAGCAAAAGACTTCCTTAGCACCCCAACAGATAAAGTGTAAAAGGGAGTCATCAAAGCATGTGCATACCTTCAGGCCCTTGGCAGTGTGGAGCGTGTTTCCCTAGTGCATACCACAAACAGGGGGAGCTGACACAACACACCACCCCAAATTTACAAACATTAAAAAGGTTACTGTGTTACAGTTAAGAGTCTATTATTTAAAAATACCTACCCTTAGCAGACGATCTGTTGGCAGACACTCATATGATAACCACAACATGGTTGGTAACTTTAAAAATGTTTATTGAAATATTCTGTTACAAAGGAATGCTATGGCTATAAAACACTGCATTGTAAAAATCAAACGAACATAAGGTATAAAAACTGGCAAGTGCTAACACTTAACAAATGAGGATTGTGGGGGCATGCTTCAGCAGCACTGCTCCATTCTTTGGTCCATATGGAATGGCTCAGAAAAATACATGGCAGTAGTGAGCATTGTGGCATGCACTACTGCTGCTGTGAACTAAGAATCCTTATCAAGGTGAATAGAAGTTGCTGATGCACTGTGGGTGGCATCCTGAAGAGTTGTGCAGAGGTGGGATGAGTGCTTAGTGTTTGGACTTGTGCTTCTTGTGTTTCTTGTGCTTGTGTTTGGGCTCAGCATCCTTCTCCTTCTTCTTCTTCTTCTTCTTCTTCTTCTTCCTGGGCCTGTCTTCCTCAGACTCTGACTCCTTGGGTGCATCCTTCTTCCACTGCATGCTTTTTGGCTTTACAGCTGGCACCTTGGGAGTCAACGTCTTGGGAGTGGACACTTTGGGAGCAGTCTAGCTGCTGCCCGAATTACTGGCTGTGGTACCATGGCTGCTATGGGCAATGGACTACTGCTGCATCAGCCATATACTCCTGAGGCAAGTGGGCACTTCAGGCTTATCCAGCTTGTATGTCCTGTTCTTGTGATACTTGTTGAAGTGAGTGTTGAGCTTCTTTGGGTCCACATAGACCAGCTACAAAGGGGTATTCAGACCATTGGATGATGCTTGCAGAGGTTTGTTATCACATAGGGTGCAGCCAAACACAAAGTTGTAATGCCTCTGCCCAACATGACTGGGGAGGCTGCCCAAGTTGCTGACCACATGGTGGCACCAGAGACACTGCATAAACCAAGTATTGCTCAACCTGTGCCAGTGACCAGCAATGGCATGGGGTGGTGCAGAGGGCATAGGACATACTTTGGGGACAACTGGTCTGGGTGGGATGCCAAGAAAATGTGGTTGTACTCTCTCCAAAGCTTCTTACAGTCAGAGCTACCCACCATGCCCATCCAACTTGGAAAGGGCTGCACATCCTGAGTGGACAGGTACAGTGCTCATAGGTGGATCCTGGCTACCCTAGGGGAGTGCATCTGATAGAATGGGGCTGAGGAGACCTCAAAGGGAGGTTCCTCAGGGCATTCCTCATGCAGGACGCCCATGGACTGAAAGCACATGCACTCAGCTATCAGGGTCTTAGATTCTTTGGCCCAAAGCTGGGGGCAGGTGGTGTGTATCACTGCTTGCACCTCCTCCTTCTGACAGGTGAGCTCCTCTGCCTTTGCTTGCTACTGTAGGCATCTTTCCTCCTCCTCCTCATCCTCATCATCACTACTACCTCTACTGCCACTACATGACATGGCTGCTCTCATTGTCACTAATAGAGCTGGAGGTGTCATAGCTGGCATCACTACTGGAGCTCGAATCCATGACTTTGACTATGCTCTGTTCTTCCTGAGCATCAGTCTCATTTTTGATGTGGTGGCATTTGGAGGACTCCCTTGAAGGGTGGCCACCACTGTCAGTGGCCTTGTGCTTCCTCAATCTGCTTGGATCATTTGCGTGCATGTCCATAAGGAGTTTCAGGACATTATACTACTGCTGGCAGCTGAGCAGTGTGCGGTGGCCACCTGAGGCACTCCCATGTCCAGACACATCAGGAGGTGTCACCCGTTTAGGTTTCACCACATCTTGGGTCAGTGTGGTTTGCTCAGTGGTGGCTGCCTTGGTAGTTGACACTGCATCCTTGGTCAGTGTGGTCTCTCTCAAGGGGGTCACCTCTTTGGTTGGCATCGCCCCCTGGGCAGGGACAACATGTGCATCACCTTGTTCTGTGTTGGTCTTGATTACAGGCATCACTTCTGCTTCATCATGGGTATGGCCTACAGTCTGGTCTGCTGACTCAACCATGCCTCCGCCCATGGCTTCGGTCATGTCACCTATTTCTCCCATGACCAGGGTTACATCCAGGTCATTGTTTCCACTGGTGGTTTTGTCACTGGCTGACATGGCAGTATGCTTTGATGTGCCTGCAGCCACAGACTGTGCATTGGGCGTTGAGCATCTGAGCGGCAGTACAAATGCCAAAAGTCCCCAATGGGCCATGGGAAGAAGTCTTCTGACAGAAGCTTCCACAAGTCTTATGACAGTGCTGGAGTTGGGCTTGGAAAGGGGTAGAGGTTTCAATTTGATGCCCAGGGCCATCAGGTTCTGAGCCATGTTGTCCAGGCTGGTCCAGTGACCAGACAATCCCAGCAGGCACACAGCCTTCCTGTACATCCAGGCATAGTCCACCTCAAGTTTCT
This sequence comes from Haplosyllis anthogorgicola, assembly GCA_038406195.1. Taxonomy (NCBI): domain Eukaryota; kingdom Metazoa; phylum Annelida; class Polychaeta; order Phyllodocida; family Syllidae; genus Haplosyllis; species Haplosyllis anthogorgicola. Next base: position 7,760 of record JBCAUI010542638.1, read on the forward strand.
TAATCTCTGTAGGATGCTTCTCCAATGTGTCCTTGGCATTGTTGTACTGTTGCACTGCCATTTCAACTGCCCCTCATAAATGGCATCACTGATCCAGAGAGAGGAATCCAGGCCATCAGTCAGGTGCACCTGCCTGATCTTTTGCCATGTTGTCTGCAGTCACTCCTCCATCTTCTTGTTTGTTAAGAAGTGTTGCAAAATGTTTTTCACCTCTTCCATAAAGATGCCCCATCGATATTCCAGCATCGCTGTCAGGAACTGGGCTACTGTCTGTACCTCCACTGCATTTACCACATTACAAGGGTGGTGAGCTCAGATGGCTGCATGTGCTGGGTCCCTGCCATCAGTGGGGAACACCATGATGCTGCCCTGAGTGAACCCGCTGGTGATGCCATTGGTGTAGCTGAGGCCACCAGGGGCTAGGGGCCACCACACAGGGACCTTATGTGTCCCCAGTGCATGGCCACCCATCTGGCATTAAAAAACAGTTGGCTGTCACATCCCAACTGGTTGAGTTGGGAGCCACAGGTGTAAGTGTCAATATGGATAGGGTGATCCAGTTCCAAGCAAGCATATCTCATGTTGGCATCTCATGTTATCATCAGAGTCATAGTTGAGGTATGGGATGATGGCCCAGCCATCATCCATCAGGAGGAGCTGCTTCATGGTGAGACAGGACATCATGCATATGGCTTCCTGTATAGCTAGTTCTCCTTCAAGATTACTAAAATAGGTGAGTAGCACCATTGGTGTGCCTGACTCTAGGTTACATGGCCATGGTCTGGCAATTGTCTCTTCATTGATGTGCAGGAAGCAACTGACATCTGCCTCCAGTTCATGGCAGAAGCTCTGCAACTGCTTCATCCCTTTTTCCAATGTGACTGTTGCTTGCTTGTTGTATGTGAAGACCTGACACAAGCAATACAACCTCTGGTTGTCAGTGAGTAGCAGTGGGTCCCTGTCAATAGTCGGGGTTCCCAGCAAGATGGGAAACCTTGCAGATTGGTGGGACAGCACCAGGGTGACATGGTCTTCATCAAAGCCAGCCACGCCATCCACCTGAACTCAAATGACAATGTATCCTTTTGCCTCAGAGCAGTGTCCCCCTATGCCATCCATGAACACCTTCCCTTTAACATGCAGGTCAGTCAGGGGAAAGATGTGGAGCCCACAATGGGTGATGTAGTCTGGTGTCACTAAGATGACAGTGGACCCCATGTCAATCAACATGAGACAGGGTTCACCATCCACTTTTATGCAGCCCACAGTGTCTTTCCCACCCATCACCTGATGGCATACCTATTAATAAAGGGGTGCAGCCATGGCAGGATCTTAATTGGAGGTCTTGGTATGGGAGTGCTCTCCTTTATTAATAGGTGGTTTAATTGTGGTTTAAATGTTGAATTCTGCCTTCTTACAGCACTCACAGATAAGGTGCTTGTTCAATGATGTCACCCCTGATGATGTGGTCAGCATGATCTTACCCAAACAGAATGTTCTCATGACATCATGTCAAGCACTCTAAGGGCACATGCACACCATGTTAGCCAGACTGGTAATCTAAAAATAGATCCCAACCCTTAAGAGACAGAAGGGGCACCACCACAACCACCACCAAGAGTGATGCCATGAGGCACACTCAGGTGGCAGTGGCAGTTGTAGTGGATGCCAACTGGGCCTAAAAGTAGCCATGACAAAGGCTAAAAGGGGTAGGGGACCACTGCACATCACACATATAACTAGAACCCAAGGCATGATAAGGTGCTTCTCATTTGTTGACAGCACCCAAATGTGCATTGGGCATTGGTGCCTGAAGAGAGTAGACATCTTGGCATTGCTGTACAGGCTTGAGAACTCAAGAACTTCAATGCTACTGATGTTGTCATCTTTTTCCTTAAAAGAAATATCCACTAGGAACCAGGTGGCACTTGCTTCTTCTTTAATGGTCTCCATGTCCTCTTCATCATCCTTATGAACAGCCTGAGATGCATGTGGATCTCTTCAGATTGCTTTGCTTATTTCATGTTCCTTGCATTGGTCAGTGAGCTGTTTTGGGGGGCCAAACCACATATTTGACATGCATGGTGATGCCATCTTGGTGGTTCCCAAAGTTGTGGCAGGCCCAACCAAAATGCATAAAACAGCCAGGCCTCCCCAGCCAATCATTCTTTCCATACTAGACATTCTAGGGGAAGGACCACTTGCACCCTATACTCAACCTCAATACCCACCCAGGTGGGGACATTTCAACCATAGCCAACTAGTCATTGTTATCTTTTACCTGACTAAGCACTCTGCATAGAGTCACCTCTTTCATTAGTTAATTTTCAACTGACAAGATAAAGCCTTGGAGTAAGGCACTAGAGCAGGATATTTGTTGTCCTACATGTAAACTTGGCACAGTTCTGATTTGAAGCTTGAGCATCAGAATGTGACGTTATTAAAACTATAAGATCATACTGATTAAGGAGAAGGGAGTGATAACTTAGGAATGCTATTTTAAGCACAGCACCTGAGATGGTAAATTCAGTAACAATATATCGTGGTGACCAGAGTAAATCTCCATCATGAAAGCAAATGTTACAAAATTGTGTGACTGGTGAGTATTTACAAACATGTCTGGTTTGAAGTTGATTTGATAAATAGGTGAACTATGATAAATAAAAAAGGAAATCTTTAACAGTTTACAACAGTTGCCATGGCAACATTAATAGTGTGTTGCCATAGCAACAAGACTTATATACTTTATTGTGAGACAAACAGATTAGTACTTGCATGAGGAATATCAATAGGGTAAATTTTGAGGTGTAACAATGTTAATAGGGAATTGACAATGGTTGCTATGGCAACTAGAATAATGCATTACCATGGACAGTTTTCAGAAACCTATGAGATGTGTAAATTTCTATCCACACATAAAGTTTCATCTCAAACTAATAAATATCAAGGTTATAACAGGTAATATTCAAGATTTAAGAGGAAAATACATT
>JBCAUI010542649.1:0-10748 GCA_038406195.1 Haplosyllis anthogorgicola
TTGCATGTCATATTTAAGCATATCCAGTACAGGATAAGCTGATTCTACTGTGGATTTGGATCATTTCATCACTTTTCACCAAATGCCAATGGGTTCAATTTAATTTGCCACATATTGCTTGCGTTCATTTAAAACACATTGTGGTCAATGTGACCAAGTTCTAAATTGTATAGAATGGCTTTGCATGCTCTAATTCAGTCCCAAATGCCTTAAATATGAAGGTATATTCGTGTTCAGCCCATATTTCATGCCAAACAGCATGTAATATCTAAATAAGTTGCATTCATCTCCTGTTATGTTGTCTGAAATAGTAAAATTTCAGCCAAATGTCTGTTGCATCTTAGTTCTCATGTCCATTTTATTTTATCTTTGGCATAAAACTTCATGCCATATCTGCTTCAGCTGTTAATCACTGTTATTAAACTGTCAACAACTGTGAACCACAGATGTCCAATGAGGGAATAAACATTGTAGAACTAATTTTAAGCTTTTGCTTGCTCTGTGCATTCACTCTGCCTCACCACCAATTGATGCTAGTTGACATGCACATGTTTATTCAGTCTTTTGATGCATTCCATACAAGTTTTTTAAGGCCCTATATACCTTTAGTTTGTAAGAAATAACTAATAGCATGCTTAAATGGTATTGGTAACACTTAAGGGTATTGGAATGGTCTAGGTTTGCTTTGGTGTTAAAATCATAAATTTCCTATTTTGAACAACTTCATGAAATTTGAGTTTGATATGCATAACTGGTCAGATCTAATTGAAAATGCTATCTTTGTAATCAGCACACATGGTTTCCTTTGTTTAAAATTAGTCCCATCTAAATCTGAGCACTTTTAGTCCTTACTTATAAATTTATAAGTGACATAACATTTAGCAAAATTTCCAATTCTTGTTTATTTCCCGTATTTTTAACTTTCAAAAGAAGGGAGATGTGTGCAGTGCTGACACCTATAATTTTGTTCTGCCAAGTTGAAACTGAAACTGGATGGTTTTGAGTATTCTTTTATGATACACGGACATAACACTATTTAAGAGCTTTTTGCTGTGCAATTTTACTTCATCAAAATGATGCATATGAAGTTTGCGGTTTTTAACATTTTCACACTTTCTAAACAAATAATAATAAAGTAAGATTGTAGTAAGGAACAATCAATTTTTAGGGCAAGCTAATTGCCAGATTTTAAAAAGGCATAATAGTTGTAGCTGATTAGTCTTATGATTTTGTTGTTAGAAGATATATCTCAATCTTTACAAGTGTATAATGAAGCAGCAGACTGGCTCCAGATTAACATTTTGTTAGACCTCGCTGGAGAATGCATTGCAGATACAGACCTTGGTGGCCAGGATAGAGATAATATGTGTGGAGGGATCTATGTTTTCATGGAACAAGAGCGCAAGGTGGTAGGAAAAGGGGATAATGTGGGAGAAATCCCTGCAGAATACACCATTCGCTGGAGCTGTGAAGCAGTGCTGATCTGGACCAGCTGAATTGCAATAGACAACATTACAGTTGGAAACACCCAGTCATCTTCAGAGTCAGGTTTCGTCGCTACCTCAAGGAAGGACAAAAGTTATTTAATTCCAGGTGAGTACGTTCTCTAAATGATTCTTCGGCAACCATTTTCACGGAACTTTACAACTGAATATTCCATTCAGAACTGAAGAGCAATTCTCTTCGACCGCTTTTTCCTTTGATTATTCTGAGAATGAATTAAGAAGAAAGCTATCTGGTGTATTTTTTTTCTTTCTTTCTTTTCAGTGAATGCAAACAGTGACACTTTGCATCAAACTAGACTAAACCACCTGTCGAGGTGACTAAACTAGACTAAACCACCTGTCGAGGTGAAGACAATCAAACGACCTGTTCCAGGGACACCAGCCGACAAGCATTCCAAGAACAAAATGATGCAACGAGACAATTCTGCAGAAAATACTTCGAGATTATGTTCTCAGCAGTAACAATGGAATGGAATGCAACCAGTAAGCCAAGTTGGCAAGAGATCTACATAACTTGAAGAAGAGAAAAAAAATAGATTGTGCTGGAAAAATGTGATGATAGCAGGAGAAATGTTGTGTAGGCAACAGAAAACAAGAAGATACTCGTAAGAAAATGATGCCAACAAACAACTTTGAAGAAATGACTGACGAAACAAAAAACAATGAAGAGTTTGTACTTCTAAAAGAAAAAGGTAAGTCACAAAACTAGTAAACGTGTGGTCAATGTTTTTCACTGTAAACGAGGTCGAGTCAATTGAAGTTGTGCGCTGATGGTGACATGAATAAAGCAGAGATTTTAGTTTTTCTTATTTTCTTGTTATGATAGCCTCATAATAAAAAGGTGAAAATGTGAGCATTTTGTCGCACGGGGACTAAATTCTTTGATGGTCAAACAGTGGCAGATCCAGGATTTCTCGCAGGAGGGGCCGCCGAACCGCAGCGTACAAAGCGTACACCTTCATTACACCTCCGATAGATCCGCCAATGCTAAATTCTCGTGAAGAAGGGTCAATCGAAAAAGTATACCTCGGTTCATCATTTATCAGTACCGGATCCAGAATGTATTTCGGGAAGGGGCATGCGACACCCATCGGGGTTTTTTTTGTTGTTCTTTTTTTAATATTCGGATAAGGTGCGGAAGAGGTGCACGGGCCTTGGATTAGCTACCGCTGGTAGCTTATGTTACGTGTTAAAATATCTTAATGCCATTTTCATTCGTAAATGAAACATGAGGAGCGAAAAATATGTGAGAATTTATTATGTTTTTAGTTTTATTGCAGAGTGGCGTTTTTGTTAAAAAAAAGGCTCGGCCAATGTGTTTTTCACATTAAAAGAGCAACGTAAATACATTAACCTACAGCACCAAAGGTACAAAATCACAAAAACGTTAGCATTTATTGGAAAGTAGTTAAATGAAAGAGGTTCTCAGTGTAACGGAGAAAAACATAATGAAACGAATAAAAAGTGATGGTAACCGACAACTGTTAAATAGATACAAACAACTAGTGATTCGCGGGAATCAGCTTTTGTATGAAAGCTAGATGGCAGCTCAACATAGTGCAGAATATTGAGTACAATTGAGTATGCTGTACGGTAGCACAACCCAATTGTGGCCTCATATCCAATACGAGAATCCTCCTGCTTGTGATGGCTAGACTGTGTATCAAAATAAGAAGACAAGCATCTCTAACGCAAAATTCTCCACCTCAGTATTCAGATAAAGCCCACATGTAGCCCAAAACGTTGAAATAGAAATCTTTATTTAAATATGTGCCTGCCATGAAGTAGATAAATCAAAATACATGATCTAATTTCCAACGAAAACGACACATTATAAGTTTGTGACTCAAGGGGGAAGAATCGGCAGTGCTACCAAATGGAAAATAAACAAGGTAAAATATCCCCCTTTAGCTGCAGAAAAAAAACCTTTTCTTAAGGGAACACGAGATCTCAGAACAAATAAATAACCTCAAAACTAACTCGAAGAATATTTACCTCAAGTATAAATTTATAGATAAAATAAAATGCTGAATAACAGTTAGCAAAAATCAATTTTAAAAACAGCTGTTTCTTCCGTAAAAAAATAATAAACATTATCCTTCTTATCAAAGTGCACTTAAATCATGACATCTAAATTCGACAAAACTCTCATTTGTAATGATTTAACCATCAAAACCAGCATAAGCGAAAATTGTCGTAATTCTGTCATTATGTTGACAACTGTGACGATTCTGTCAAAGTCATTTGTCGCAATTATTGCCAGAACAAAGAGGAAATTTAGTAATACATAAAAGCAGTGTGTGTGATTGTGTCAAACATGAAAAGCAATGACAAAGATAATAATATACACAAAGAGCATTTTTAAAATTACCGTTAATGAATACATTTTATCTGAGCGCAGTAAATGTTTTTATCATTTTTATATATTCCTAACCAAATTCGACACATTCCCACGTGAATTTAAACATAAAGTTAAACTTTTTTTGTTATTTTAACAATTACTGGGAAAGAGATGGGACAGTTTTAAACACGAGTATGTGTTCTTCTGTGTAACACAAAACAAATCAACCGAAGCGTAAATTATACTGAAATCTTGTTGCTCATTAAATCACCTTAAACTGGGGAACAATAGAAATGCTCGAGTTCGAATGAAAGGCTGTGCATGAGTTCCCAAATGACCAATACAAGCGATTTTCATGCTATGAACTTGAGCTTTAAATATATTTTTTTCGAATTAAAGTAAAAAAACCCAACAACTTGGATGTTGTGTCGAAAAGGGTTGCGAATCATTGTGAAAGGCATTTACATGTATCAAAACAGCGCACTTAATCTGAAATTGTTTGTGAAAAGTGAAAGAAAGTATGGAAAACTGTCTGTTTCTCTGAAACGTAATAATACTGCATAGATTAAATGAATTGACTAAGAAAGAAAGAGAGATGAATGACTTTAGCACACTAAAGAATAATACACATTCGAGCATGAACAACAATAAGTTATTACAGAAACGACACTAAAACATTGAAAAAGACTTATAACACCAGTTAAAACATATCACCCGTTGGATTTAATGTGAACTTCTGATTTCTAGTGTTTATTAAAAATTTTAACTTTAACATTTTAAATTAGATTAGGTATGGTTAAGCTGAAAATGATTCAATTCACCAAACTCGATTTATAAACATGAATTTTGTATGACATAAGCTTGTCACATTGACCTCTGTTGATACGTATTTTTCATCAACAAATCGCAGAAATTACATTACCAGTTTGGCAAATAATTAAAATTATTGTTGTGCAATATAAAAAAGAATTTACATTGAAAATAAGCACATATGCTTCGTGGGTGTTAATGTAAATGCTTACTGATAATATGAAGAAGTCCGAGGCCATAACTAATGGCAACGTATTTATATTTTAAATAGATTTCATCTTCATGTAGTTGCCAAAAATTTGTCACTAACAATTTTAAATTGAACGTTAGAATTTCACATTGAGTCCCCAGGATAAACAGACCATCTGTAACAATCAAATGTTTCTTTATTTAATATTTAACACAGATTTATGCAACTATTTACAAATATTTGGCCGATTTAAGTTAAGGCAGGCCAGTACACGGAATTCGTATCAGAAGTTTAACACGGCACCTTATTGGAGCTCCCTCATATCCTTATGCACACAATTGATACGAATTCTGTGTAATGTTAAAGATATGTACACGCGTGTTTACGGCGAGAAGATCTACGTCACTGAAATTGTTTGCGTAAAAAATCTCGGTTAAATTTCTTAATCCAGTTTATTATTAGAAAACGACAGGAAATCAATTCCAGTGTAAGTAGTCGCCCTCTGTATTTTTCATCGGCTATTTTTATACCCATTACCAGATCAAACTGTACTGTTCCGAATAACAAGATAAAAAGAAATACAAGTAGTTATAGCTGTATTTACAGCCTATTAGTGGGTATGGCGAAAGTTTTTTAAAGGTGTGAATTTCTTTGCATGGGTAACGTCTCTCTTAGAAGATGTTTTTCATGGGCAAATTTCTCAGACCAGGTCTGTAGCCAAGTATGTTCAAGAAAAATTGTGACGAATTTGTTTCATTTGAAAGTAGCCGCTATGGCAACATTTCCTCAACGATGCTTCTTCATTTACCAACTGGTTCAGTATTTCATTGTATTAATGAAAGTTTGCTTGACATTTAACATGATTTTTATTTTTAAGTTGTTCATAAATGTTTAAATTAAAATTTAGTTCAGTTTATTTTTATTTCTAAATTTCTATCCAAGAGTAACCATTTTCGGTCATATTTAGTATATTTAGTTTATTCTTAGAATTTACGGAAATAGCACAGACAGACTTGTAATTGCCGAATTAATGTTCAAGAAAGAAAACTATTTTGTTGATCGAATATCTGACAATTGATGGGTGAAACTTCCTCATATAACGCCTTTCTTTTCGCAATTTGAAGATATCAATAGGTGTTTGTTTTCGAGACAAAGCTGCGCCCTTCTATACGTTATGGGTTGAAATGAGGCGGGTTTAAGGATCAATCAAGTTAAAATAACAGGAATCATAATAATTACACATTCTTAGAATGGATAACGCAAATAAACGCGGAGTTGAAGGAGGGTCCAATTTTGTTTTTAAAGAACAAACTAAATGAGGATACATGTCCATAAAACGGTACACAATCCTCATGCCCTTTCGCCAAATTAGCACTCAGCTCCAAAAATTACTAAGACCAGCACCAAATTACACTGATTTCCCCCCCCCCCCCAGAAAGTGTCTGAAATGGCCAGAATGCAATTTCTGTCATGGGTGGGGGGGGGGGGGGGGTCCCCAAAATCTCAAAGTACTATGGCCATGGTGTACGGTATTTGTCATTCGGAAGTAGATGTCTTGCTCCGTATCATTTCTTCTAAGGTTTTGTTTGGATTCCACCAATGACCAAGTGTTCCATGGGAAAGAAGAGACAACAGTAGCGTACAAATTGTAACTTCCAAAGCGCTCGAATTTATAACGAAAATTTTGTGATGGAATGCCGAATTGCAATGATAAAGAACAGAAGTTTTCTGCTGCCTCACAATTGTGGCAGTACCTGACGGGCAATGAATACAAGCTACACTTCGTTCCCTGCTGAAAACAGAGACCCGATTTTGTTACGGGTGTCAAGAACTAGTTTCAGTGTTATTTAATTACAGCTACCTTGCGCTGATTACCTTGACCTATGGCTAAAGTGTCATATTCTGTAAACACCCTTGTGCAGCTCCTGGTCGATGAAAAACACTGGTACCATCTATTGACACGCTTATCGGACGCATTCGGGCGTTGCAATTCACTTTGAAACGACAGAAATTCATACTGTCACAGCGTGCCCAGCCTCTTTACATGAACAAGAACGACAAAAGAGTTGTTTTTTAAAGTGAATTACATTTCCCTCCTACTGATTTCTTTCAAAAGTCGGAAGTTTCGAGCTCGTGGACAAGCCGTCATTAAAAAAAAGAGAATTTTTCTTTTCAGATTTGGTGATGACCTTCGGTTTGGGCCTGTGTTTACGAAGCGTGGGTAACCTTACGCCTGAAGGAGGGGGTGTAGCCCGACGAAATGAGGGGGGTCCCGCGGCGGAGACGGGGTGAGTAGCCGTGGAAAGACGGGGGTGAGCAGCAAGGCAAACGAGCCGCAAATAAACTCGGGTACGTAAGTCTGAGTAAGTACACAAAATCTGTGGTCATTTTCACGAAGATATGTATGTGTATTACACTTGTTAATTTAACACGAATAACTAATGCTGCAAATGCCCCTAACCTTTAACACGACTGTTATGCATGGCCTTGCATGTTGTCCTTTCTATTAGTGAAAATTATAAGAGTAATCAAAAATAATACCAGCAAATTGAAAACAATCCTCTAAAACAGTAGCGGATTTGGGGGAGGCACCTTAGACCTTGTTAAAACATCAGTAGCGGATCTAGAAATTTCTTAGAGGGGGCCCAAAATGGCCGCCAAACATGTTTTAACAGCCCAAGGGGGTCCAAAATGGCGGACAAACATGGTTTAAAAGGGGCCGGGGGGCCAGGCCCCTAAAGTCCCCCCCCCCGATCGGCTACTGAACATATTTGGGCCTAAGTAGTTATTGCGCTGCGATCTCGCACATCTCAAAGGAATTTCTAAATTTTGCCACCGAGGAAAATTTTTATTCGTCTCGATTCCCTTTTGTAAGGCACGTGTTCTTCATTCATTTACAAAGACATATTCGTGAAACAGGGCCCAGCTGCTGATGCTGATATATTTACCTGAGTGACTCACCTTTTGGCTCATGGTCGCTACACTGTTTATCAGTGAAGGGAGGGAGCGTACGTATGCAATCATTCAATAGAAATTATTCAGTGTTTTGAAAGTGACAACTTGAAAACTTTGTACAAGCATTTTCCCGTTTTTAAAGTTTCATTGTATGCAAAGGAAAAGTCCGCTTTAAAATTGGTAGTTACCCAAGGGCCAAGACAAGGGTACCAGCGGCCCTATGAAATGAACATATTGAAATATTCTAACATGCAGGGATTTTTATCCTCACAGTGCCTAGATGTCTGAATGTTTGGACTTTGTAGTCGACTTGTTTCAATCTCTTCAATATGATATCATTTATAAATCAGTAAAAAAAAAGAATTAATTAAATTGATACTTTTGCTCGCCTGGACAGGCGATGTGAGTTTCCAAAATTCAAATCTAAAAATTAAATACACCCGCCTTTGGTTAATAATACTGGGTCCTACCAAAGCAGCTGTTGCTGTTAAACACTCAGGAAGTGCTTTTCTATGAGTACTCACACCAAATTATAATATACACCAATGATACAAAACACATCACTTGTTTTGATATCTCTATCATGACAGTGAAGTTCTTTAAAATGTAACTGTACACTATAAATAACAATCAATGTATGGGTAACATTTGTATTGCTCAAAATATTGCAATATTGATTCAGAATGATTAGTTGATTTAAGACTACATTTTGACCCGACTTTTCCCAATCGATTGCTTAAAATAGAAACTGGTCAAAGTGAAATGTATTCACAATAATTACCGTTATCTAGTAACGGATAAAGATGACAGTGGCTTAATTTTAGCACAACTTTCTCCACTGAAATCCACCGTATGTTAATTATTCTAATCAATCTTTCGTCCGACCGACATTTCATCACTACTCATGCTCTTTTGGCACTAAACCTCCAGTGAGCCAAAAACATTCAATGGTTCTACCAAAAGGTTGATTGCTTTGGCTTGAATATGGGTCAGATACCTGATTATCGATCTCAGGTGTAAACAAGCCAAGACTCAGGACCACTCAGATAAAATTTGCCTAATTTACTGTTCTCATCTCAACAATAACATTCAAGACATTTTCTTTCTTTCACACATTCGAAAACAAAGTTACAATGGAATTAGCCTTTATTGTACTCATCTAAAAAATAACATTCGAGACATTTTCTTTCATTTACTCACTCCAGTGTTACCATGGAATTTGATAGATACAGTCTAATGAGGGATGTCCTGGATGTAAAAGCCCAGTTGTCCCAGGAATTGTTCGTACCAACAGGATACAATCTGTGCATAGAACGATAGCTTTTCAAGTCGTAATGGTACACCGTATTTTCTTAAATAAAGCGCCGGGCACCAAAACCAAACTTTTGCATGATAGCTTTACTAATAGCTTGAGTAAAATTAAGTATCGAAGCTTAAACCAGAAAATTTAAATTTTTACACCAAAATAAAGATGATCAGGACCATCTTATTCAACCACAAAGCTGATATTATAAATGGCTAATGAAAGCTGTATAAATACTACTTTTAAGTATAGCCTATTATAGGTATACCAGAGTGGTGGCACCAACAACAACCACACTACATCCCTTCGTTTGATTTTACATTGTTACTAAGTACATAAGAAAATGAAATTGAAATCCAAATTGGAAATAAGAATACTCTAATGTGTAATTAAAATAAAACATAAACTGCGCTACCTCAATTAACCCCACAGCCTTCTGACCGTGAGTCTGTCAAATAGAGCCCCTACATTTTCTCCAACCCCTGCCTTCCCAGTTTTTACCCCTGTTGTAATTCCTTACCCCTACCAGAGGGTGGCCCCTGTCGGTTAATTAATCAGGGTTTGTAAGAGCAAACAAGTATCTTTTTGGTTTAAAAGAACCTAGAATCTCCATAAGGAAATTGGTAACTGATGTCGTCCCTTTTCATTCCTGAGCTTGATTACTACGTCTACCGAATTTAATTATACAAGTCAATAAATTGGGGTAACTACGCATGTCTAATTGTTTGGTGCGTAAGCGGTAAGAATGTTGTCTACTTTTTTTTAGACAATCCTCCCACGCTTGGCCTATCTTTTCTCTACGTCTGAACACTTGCCAATGAATTTCTTAAATGAACTATTGTTTTCAATAAGTAGCCAACTCGGCTAAATTAAATTATAAGTTACTTAGTTATAAATAACTACCTCTCTTTGTATCTTTTTCTTTAGATATATTACAAATCATGCCTGCATGGACACCATTTTTCACAACGAACCAAGACGAAATGTGACATACTAGAAATTCTGCGACGAACTCTGAACTTTAATCATTTATTGTAAATGCAAAATATCACTTTTATTTGGCTCAGTTATCATGAAGCTTCAGTGTTTGTTTCCCAGCGAATCCATGTGATGAAGAATATTTCCAGGTTTAATTGTGGAATGATCGAACAATGTATTGAAGCTTGAGCAATGTTCAAAACGATGCAAAATACTCTTTGACCATCTTAAATCCTAAATGCTTTGTTTTGTCTTTTGCTAACACAAACAATTATAATCAAAATTACGGATTTCAGTATTTTGTTTTGTTTATATGAAATTGATAAACGCGTGCTGACTCCATATGATAATATAATCATGGAATTATGATCGTATCATTTATTACTATATGTTACGTTATTAAACGTTATAAAACGTTATATAGACGTTTAACCATTTAATCGTTTACTTTGCTGACTGTTGCAATCCGAGTACCAATCACATTACTCTGAGAAACATATATTACTATATATTACATTATTAAATGTTATAAAATGTTATATAGACGTTTAACCGTTTAATCATTTACTTTGCTGACTGTTGCAATCTGAGTACCAATCACATTACTCTGAGAAACAAGGAACAAAATGTATAAACTTATACATTTTATTGATTTCAATTTACATT
>JBCAUI010542660.1:0-10748 GCA_038406195.1 Haplosyllis anthogorgicola
GGTTGTTTCTCCCCCCCCCCCCCCCCCCCCCCCCCCTAGATCCGCCAATGGATCATGCCAAGCAAGAAATACTGTGTAAAGTTGTGGTGACAAAGCGCGCGTTGACAGTAGTGACTGAAACTTGGATGCGTGTTGTCAAATGAGATGACTGGAAGAGTCATTTGAACCATTCTAATTTGAAATACAAGCAAATATTGCGGTGGGTGACTTTTTAGAAACACCTCGATATTAAGACAACGGGAAGGGAAAAATTCGAGATATATATTTCATTAATAACTACATTTATGCCCTTTTTTAACCAAAACTAGATGACGTCACCCAGTCTTAGTATGTATACAATCTCAGTATACAGTGTTAAAGATTTCTTGTTTGGGAAAATAATTTTCAGTTTCGGAGACTCTGGGCCTTTTTCGAATCGATTCTTACCAATAATAGATTGCAGTTTCGAGCTCTTTAAGCATAAATGTATTGAGTAATGTGACACTGAAAATTACATTTTATTGCACTCTAGCGATTTGATAACTGCATCATTATGGATCCACACACGACTGAAATATAAATTTATGAAATTTGCTGAAGAATACAGCTAGGATTTCTTTGACTAAATTGGCAGATTTGATGGTAATATGAAGCTTTATTTAATAAAGACTAATTAGATTAAGCACGCTGCTACTTTTTAATGTTTCTGTCTCATGAGGAAGGATGAACCTAAACACGCTACGGATCCAGGACCAAATTCAGCAGTTATTTTATAAAATAAAGTCGGATTGATTTGATTATATTCACAATGTAAAAAGATCACAATTGTAAAGTTGAAAGATTTGATGGGTAACTCGGTTTGTAGGGCTGACGGAAAGTTGTCCCGAATTTTGTTTGATGTAAATAGGAACAACAACCGTGGAAAATATGAAGGTCATAACAAAATCAGTTGAACTCATCGACTTGTATCAATGCAAAGAATGTTTAAAATTTGGTTACGAATCCACACCGTGCTTAATAACCTTAATTATTCATTTAGAGCACGATGCAGATTGTTAAAACACAAGAATACACAGTGGAACAGAAGGAGACTTCTCCATAGGATTAAATTGACGTATTTAAACCGTGCTCTACTTCGGTGCAGGAAATTATCATTGTAACTCTGCAGAGCAGGATGAGTACAAGGCCATTTTCCAGCAAACACTGGCCATAAGTAGAGCTTAATGTTCTCCCAGTAACTAAAGCTAGATTTAATGCGACTGTTTTGCTAACAAGAAGAACATAATTTTGTATTGTAATATAATGTCCCGTAATGTTAACCAAACACGAGCACGTTCCGAATTTCAATTGTTTCAAAATTTACTTTTTCATCAGATGTTACAATTTAATTTTTTTTAAAAAATGCCGCGTATTTTAAACGCAATGTGGCCACACAAATAATAAAATGGCAAGGGATTGGAACTTTGAGCCACATTTTTGCCTTATTTTATTAAGTATTTGGTTAACATTCTGCATCGTATTATTAATAATATACTATCTACTGACACACCGAATAAATGCTCAACATGAACTCATTAAATGTTAGTTCATAAAACAATCAAAGAGATTAAAGAGAAGGAATAAATATGGGGGAGTATTGAGAATGTGAGTCGTGATGCAATGGTGTGCGTTTCGTTAGTGTACATGAATGAAGCCTTTTTGTTGTAGTTCCTATCCAATCTCTTATGTTTGGTAGAATGAGGCAACATAAAGCGATTGTCAGAATGTCATTACAGATCGCATATTCATGTTACGTTTCTTCATATCATATGAAGCTTTATGCAACAAATCTATTTATCTCAAGTTGCCGTTGAGTCTTTGAGATAAATAAGAAAAAGGAAACACAGCTCCTGAATTAAATTACAGAAAACAGTAACCTAATTTCTACTAGCAAGAGATTGTGTTGCAGTTCACTTAAGTATAGGAGTGATAAAATAAAGCCAAGAAATATCTACACTGAAATTTATTGCAGGCTCATACATTACCTGGTTTGAAAAGGGGTGAATACTGTATCTATATGTTTTAAACATATGAAATGTTTAATTATTTTTATTTCCATAGAGATCTAAGATGTATCATGTAGAGTTAAGAGAAATTTTTTCTCTATTCTGCACACGTTTAAACTTTAAAATAAGCACGGCTCTCTCACACTGCTGCCTGGTCATTTATTCTTTTGATAATTCACCAAGTTTATGCCTTATTAATTAAGTACTCTGGTCTACATTGAATCTTATCAACTGCAAAGCTGAAGATTTCTAGTCTTTTTGATAACAATAGAACTACACAATGTGCTTATGTTCGTTTGAAAAAAAAAAAACCAGCATGAATTTTTATTGTACCCTCAATGAATACTATTTCGTCCATATGCATAAAATTAATTATTTTGAAATGAGACTTACTTCTCCCATGTTGCCCCGGGCTCGTTCTGCTTGTCGAGCCCTCGATTTTTCTGATTGTTTGCATATCCAACAACAAAGGCCGATACCAACCATAATTATGATAACTGACACGACAATACACGCTATCCCTGTATTTAGGTATATACTACAATTGGAAAGGTCATTAAAAATGTTAAACACTGGAAAATGCCACAAACAATTATCACTAATTCGTTCCGTAGCGCTTGGGAACAAAACAGTTTCACGCTGTGCTTTTTACATGAAAAAGAAAAATCGACAGCGTGAAATTGTACTGTCTGAAAATGTGCCCTTTTCGGTTCTGTCTGATTTACAATTAGACATCTGTTATGCCAACGAACCCAGAAATAGATTTCCAGTAGGCCTCATATCGTATTTGCTGATAAATTTACAATGAAAGGATTTGTGTTATTCATGACATGCCCCTATTCAATAGACTTTTTGCACGCAAGGCCTTCAGATCTTAATTATATTTACAGTAATAAATTAACTTTTCATGCAATATCTTTTCAGTCAAGTACATGTATAATAGATTTTTTCCAAGTAAGCGCAAAAGATCAAATAAATTACTCACCCATTTAAATTGCTGTCACCAGTGTAAGGATTGTACTCTGTTGTCAAAGACTTGACTAAAAAGTATGGTCCTGGTATTAACAATAGAAATCCAATGCAAATGAAAATCGCAGCGGTCTTTGTTGCCCTGACAATCTGCGCTTGATGTTCTTGGAACATGATCACTAATTTAAAATCCGCGCCTTTAAAAATGAACAAAATATATACGCCTATCCACTTAACAAATATGTCTTTGGTTTGTCCTTGTGTTCTCAAAACATGTAAATTTATTGCTTCAAATAACACCAACAATCAATGTGATCACAAAACATTTTGACAAAAATATCTACTCCTATTTTATTCAGTTGTTCTACAATCTTCAACATAAATATGATTGCTTGTTCTTGATAATTTTCCTCGCATTCTGTAATACATTTGAAAACATTTTAGTACAAATATTTCATGAAACATTGGCAATATGTCACAGCTTCATCCTGTATCCTGCTAGTGTTTCAGCTTCAGAGGCAGATTATTAATGCCGTAAGTGAACAGCTTCAATATTGTCGTAAACTGCAATTATCCCGGGACATTTTAATGAGGTACTGAAGGGTCCGTCAAATTCCTTTCATTCTTTCTCCTTTTCCAGGGAATCGGCCTCGAATTTATAATGCAGGAGCCATCTCATCCTTGCATCAACACTTTCAGATATTACGTCTATTACTAACCACTTTTGTGTTAACCCAGTTAAAAAGATTTTTCAATTATTTCATACAATAAGAAAATCATTGTAATAGTTATGAATAGCTGAATTTATTTATATGGAGTCTGCTACTTCCTGAAATGGGACAAGCGAATGGGCAAAGCGAGAGCAAGTGCATATTATGGATAAGGGTTTAAAAAATAAAACAGATTATGAAATAGTTTTCTACTCTTTTTGTTAACTTGTTTTTATATATGTTGTAAATATATTATAATTTTTACGATAAATAAAAATGTAACTTTGCATTTATTCATCTGCTAAGACAGCAAGGAGTAGTTTTCTGTATGATCCTCCGGTCTCTCGTTGTACTTGCTCTGCAAGCGTTCGTCCGTACTTTTGCTCGTACACTTGTTTGATGTTCCACAGATCAATCTTTGAAACAGGAAAAAAGGTAAAATCAGTCAGTGATTTATTATATTTATTATATTATAAATGATGTAAAAATAATCTTATTGTCATCAGTTTCTTACTTCAGATCTCGACACAATAATCCGGATGAGCGTGGAATCCCAAGTCCCAAGTCCCTTCATCGCTTTGTGCAATTTGTTCGCAAAATATTCAGGCCTATTGATTACACTCTGTGCTACAAATAGTGAGAGAAACCACAGTAAATAAATAGACTAGTAACGACTGCAAACACTTTTGCAGAATCTAGCGCTTTTAATTGCAAACTTTATTAATGACCTCCAATTATTCATATAAAAATCATTCTGGATAAGAAAGCTAAAGTAGAGGCTATAGTAGACATTTACCCAAAGCTTTAAATCCAGAAGCCAGATCTCCCGACATTTCACTCTTTATAGCTGAAATTACGTCTTTTCCAGATATCTGAGCGAGTACAGATTTATCTTACTTATTTTACCTGCCTAGTTGGATAGACTTGCCAAATCAAGGAGGTGAATTTACAACTATCAGTAAAAATCTTGGTTACTTAAAAGGGCTGTTTTAGTTTATCATTGAATGCTAATAATTGTACAAATACTAATATATATAAATCGAATGTTAATGAAATGTGATTGATGATTACTGCCGCCATAATGTTAACTTATTATTTCCGAAGTGCGAAGATATTCCTCTTCTTTCGGACAATCTTTTCCTATACTTGAAGCGTATTCAGCAAATCTAAAAATGAACCAGAAATAAGCTTACCTTCCAGTATTCATCAAACGCAGCTCTTAACTGATAAAAGTTTCTAATCGCCATGATTCTCAGAAATGTAGACTCATCAGTCCCCCATCGTTTCTTCTCTCCAGCCTGGTAGAGTTCTTGGGCATCAGCTTGAGCCAGGGATTGGTCCACAACGGTATCGGGACCATGCATCCAGACTTGCTGCAGTTGTTCGTCACTTAATTCAGCTCGGTTTCCCTAAGTAACAGATTGTGCGAAAAGTGATTTATTATGTCATTCTTCACGAGTATTCTAATACATACTTTACCACAACGCTTATTGTCACAAACTAATAATACCACCCGCCATCTTTGCTGAGAGCCTCAACTCTTAACCCAGCAGCAGATCTCAAGTGACCGCATAAAAATCCTTCACATACACACTCGTGTATGTTCGCCATTCGCTGGCTTCCGGCTTCAGGCACAATCTTACAGCTTTCTGCATGTACTAGGTGGAACCCGTCCTTCTTTTGCTTGAGTAATTTCCATTGTTTCTAACAGTTACAAGCTATCGGAGACAAAAATAAGGATGTGGTACCGATTGAGAAGACATCGGAACATCACACAACAGAATACTAATTATGGGGAGATCCTCCTTATCAAATCACAGGACAGAAGACAAAAGATGTTTGGTAGGGTGTCAGTAACGTAACAGAATTTTGCCTTATAATTGTTAGTAGTATGACAAAGATGAAGATACAAACCTGACAACATGATATTAACAGTCTCTTGAAATGTCCGCTTGTATCTGATTTAATGTCCTTTTTCAAATCACGACCAAATTCTGAGAAGAGAAGGAAAATAGGATTACCAAGGATGTCCTCTAGTCTTCGACTTTCAAATAGACAGTGCAGCTCCTATCAACTCAAAACAAAATGCACTGAATGGAGTCCATGTGATAAATTTATATGATAAAATTTTATACCCTGTTTGTAAGACCCAACAATTTCGTGAATCTGTGCATTGGTTCTGGTGCATAAGATTTCAACAAGAACGTCTTCCTTGGTCCCTGCGCCCTGAAAAATATATTACTTAACGGTTTTGGTACTGTTTCGTTGAAACATCAATTTTTGACTCTAAAAATAAAACTATTTATATACCTATAAATTTTAATTTTAATTCACATTGAAAATGAGGCACATCTTTTTTGCAGGACAACACTATAAATGTAAATAGAAATTGCTGTAATAGTAACCTGCAATGCTTTTCTCAGAGACCAAGCGTCATAGTAGGCGGTCGGAGAAAACAGAGCCAGTACGGTTTCCTCTACGTCACCACTTAATTCCGATTTCAAACTGCTGATCAAATTCTAAATATTTAAATGCAAATGAAAATCAAGTTTTTAAATTGATTTTTTGTTTGTTTCCTTAGACAAATTTACTTAATTTAATTATTACAACATATTTACAAAAAGTTAAGCAAATTTGTCAAACTCCGAGATAAATTTTGGCAAATTTCTCCAATTTTACAACAAAATAAGGCGAATTGGGCAAATTTGCCCAATTAGGCTGGCAAAAACAAATAGGGAAAACGTCAAATATCTGCATGGACCGAATGCTTTACTCTAAACGTCAGTTTAGATCTCCCTTTTTGCAGTCAAATGTTTCATCCGAAACGCTACAAATCACACTTCCTGTTCTTCGGTAAGATTTTAACAGTTGTTTTTATCATAACAGCAAAATTTCATGTATATCAGTAAAAACAGACTTACTTTTCCGTACATCGTTTGGTACAAACTCTTGATTTGCTGACGTTGCCAGTTGCTGCGATTACTCACAACATCAACAATGCTCTTCTCATCGGTTCCTGTATCAGTTTAACATTATATTATTAATACACTTCCACTTCAAAGATAAATCAAAACAAGAAATTAAAAAGTTCGTTAAAGAAGAAGAAGAAAAAAGACTAAATAGAACAAATGAGAGAGCAGACTGGCAGATACCAAACTCTAGAAGAACATGGAGAACAAATTCAAGAAAGTTGTTTTTATCAGCAAGAGAATCTAAAAAGAGAAAATGAGAGAAACATAAAAATTAGGGAAAAAGAATAGGTCGTCCATGAAAACCTTCAGAATGAACCAAGTGGCATCCCTTTCAATTTAACTTAGGAATAAAAACATTAAGGGATCAAGAACTTCGTCAGAATAGACCGATTGGCGGCCGTAGCACAGGCCATCATTTAACATGTTTTAACGCGGGGGGGGGGCGTCCTCCTGTCCCTCCACGCTCCAGTTTCCCTCATGAGAAAACTCCCGATTTTATTTCCTTGTTTAAGCGGAAGGGTAGGTATCATTTAAAACCTCACCAATTCCTTTCATAGCTTCTCTCAGCTTCTTGCAGTCTTCCTCTGGACAAAAGGGGTCTACCGGTTTTATTGTTCCGTAGGAAGGCTCGGCTGTTCCGTAGAATTTTATCCGAGCCATCTCGTCGACAGGTACAGCCGGTGTTGCCGGAAAAGGCTGAGGATCTGACCGATAAGATGAAAAAACAGTAAGTAAGACAGGCTGACGAGTTGTACAGTGTGAAATAAACTAGCTCTGTATACATAAGACTGGAGCGTGTCTTGGCCTTTGGTGACTTTTAGGCCTATTGTCGGGAGTTTAACAGTGCGATTCTTCAGACGAAAACTGACTGCCATTATGGGTAATCCAATTATTGATCATATTTTACATGTTTGTTCATTAGTTACTTGCACTTAAAGGACTGGTAGTACACATGTTACACGACATGATCGTCAACAGTCAACTAATGTAACATTGGCCCGTCTTTTTTGTGGAATGCCGCGGCTAAACGAATTTGGGTGAAGCTAACACAAACACGCCCCCACTGTGGTACAGAACAATCTTTATTTTCGTAGGGTTCGAGGGATGACTACACGCACTTAATACCACCCCTATTGCCACAAATGCATTTTGTGTAAATTATAATGTCTTTGGCCTACAACATACGCCAAAAGTTCCATAATAAAAACGTCGTACCTTCAGTCGTTTCATCAGTACCAGCAGCTTCCACAAGTGCAGTGTCAGCAACAATCTCTGTTGGTGCTTGTGGAGGAACATTGGGTGCAGAGGAAATATGCTCAACAAACTCAACATTTTCCGCTATTTGTGATGAATACATTCATGTTAAACAAAGAAGCATTTCAACGTATTCATTCAGAGAGCTGTTTTCATCCGAGTGCAAACGTTTGGTTTACATGTTCGTACAATACTTCTGTCATAACCCAATGTGAAACTCTGATTACCTGTATTTTGAACCAGACATTACCTTGTAAATTATTAAATTATGCCATCATAAAATATAGAACACAAACAACTAACGTATGTTAAAATTTCCTTTATAATTACACTGTAACCAAAACAATTTATGTGTCAAAACAATATTGAAATGTTCCCTTTGATTTTGATTATAACACCAACTCTTTTTAACAGAAAATATCCAACATTCACAATCAACCATTATTCAACAAGTAAAAAAGTGTAGAAAATTTTAATCGGTTAAAATACTTTCCTTTGAAAGACTAGGAGATTTGCAATCATTTGCATTCATTAAGCTCTACGATTTACATGTACATCATTTATACACCGTCTCTATTCCGTTTATTGCAGGGCAATAAATATAATATGTTGAAAAGTTATATGAATTAAAACGTAGCATCCAATCACCGTTTACTTCATGTCCATCTTTATTTTTGAAGTTTAAACCAACAACCAATGTCGTAAATGGTTAAAGTCACTTTCACTAAACTGTGTCATCTGCCAAAATTACCCGAACAAGACCATCATCATATAACTTCAGATATAATCTATTCAGACCATATTCTAAATGTTATACTTTTTAAGAAATCGTGTGTAATCAAATACAGTAGAACTTGTCTTGAGCGACACCTGTCTTGAACGACATCATGTCTTTTACGACACTTTTCTCTACATACAACGTTGTTAAAACATGTTTAAATGACCCTGTCTTGGGCGACACCCTGCCTTTTACGACACTTTTTAGAGGGAAAAGTTTGGTGTCGCTCAAGACAAGTTCTACTGTATGTAGGCTTATGACTGACCATGAGATGCCAGTCCATGCCTTACACATTTGGTATTTACAAATATATGCACCACTGATAAAGCCTCCTGAGACCGTTATGATTTTTGTTTGTTCTGAAGTACTGTTTGTGGGATATTTAACAAATAACACAATTAGACTGACGTTGATAATACAGATACATATTTATGGCAGCGTGATATATATAGTATGACAGTCTTCAAGCTATGAAACGAGAAAGCCAGCAGGGTTGCAGCTGCCTGGGTCAGTGCTCTGCAGTTGTTTTGGTGTCACTCTGCAAAGAACAGGGTAGCATAAAGGGTGAGGACTATATATATCTTGGAATAACGGGGCATGCAAAAGAAGCCATTTTCACTTACTGAAATACATGCAATGACGAAACCACTGGACTGTTGCCTGAAGTCACTTTATTGCATGATTTAACCTTGAAATAAGCATGCCTTATTGAGCCTTGTTAGATGTTGTGGCAGACAAGAATAGTACAATAGATTAAAAGCAATACTGCACACTCAAATTTTGTACACATGTCTGTAGTTCAGAAACTTGTATTAAGCATTAGAGAATTGCGACACACTAATAAATATTATTGAATTTAATAATATTGAATGAAGGTCGTCTACTATTTGTAAAGTTGAAGGACTATGTGTACCAAGTAATCTTTAACTGAGTTTAGATTATTTGATATTTAAATATTGCAATTAGCACCAATGACTGGCTGCACTATTTAGTGATGTACTTACAGTGGTACTGCCCGGGAGGGTATCCTGGTGCTCCCGGGGGATATGCTGGATTGCCACCGGGTGCAGTGAAGGGAGGAGCTATGAACAGGCAAAAAGAAAACGTGTATATCATCTAGTAGAACTATTCGTCAGTAACAGCAAGGTCTTCATTATCTCGTTGATAAATTAATTGTAAAAGTTATTGGTATAAACAGGTTTGGGCGACGAATATTTAATTTGTTAAAAATATATATATTTAGAGCCACTTTAGTCAAACATAGTGAAGGTAAACCTTACCTTGACCTGGTTGTCCATAAGCTGCTGGTGGTGGCACTCCTCCAGGAGGTGGGGCATGACCACCGGGATATTGGGGAGCACCTACTGGGTACGGTGCAGCCCCACCAGGATAGGGGTTACCTGGCGGAGGAGCACCAGGGTAACCTGGTTGTGTCGCAGGATATCCAGGTTGCGTCGCAGGATATCCGGGTTGTGCAGGGTAGCCCGGTTGTCCATGGTCCCCACTGTGGTGTCCCGCAGCCTGCAGAAGTATCAATAATGAAATTACCTTATTGTATCTGATTATTAAATTTTAATTTCAAACATGTAATAACCAATCGATTAAGTATCAATGAAACTTACCATTCCTGGGGGCAAAACACCTCCCTGAAATATAAAGGGTTACATTATTACAAAGATATTAATTAATTTGTTTCTTGCTTTAAACAAATTTCACCCAGTGAATTTACCATTTTGTATTCTTGAACGCTACAACATTGTTGCCTGTTTGGATCACGTACATGTTTTTTCATCTGCTTCTTTAGTTTCTTCTGTCGCTTCTTCTCTTTCTTATGCCAGTCATCACCCGATGAGCTACTACTACTGCTGCTGCTTGAGCTGCTTGAAGATCTGCGCCTGTATCCATGAGGATGGTGTTTGTCCTTCTTGTGCTTCTTCTTACCCATCGTCTTCTACAATTAATAACTGTTGTATTATCAATTCGTTTCCATTAACCGTATGCAATAATTCGGAACAATTCCAATTTCCAATAATTAGAGTAC
>JBCAUI010542671.1:0-10748 GCA_038406195.1 Haplosyllis anthogorgicola
TTGGTTTCCATTCAAAATATTTAAGATGGCACCACATTCTAATATTTTCTAATATGATTAGATGGTTCGGTACCGATTTCACGCCAGTACCCGTTATGGCACTTTCTGACTCGTCCTGGCTCGATTGCACAGTGTTCAGCACACCACAAATCATAGACACACTGACATTGCCAATGCTACAAATGAGTGCTATTTCCATTACAGATTGACTCTCAACTACTTAGATCTAAGTGCTCTGAATGTCTTGATAACTCGATACTTGAGTTGTGGCTTCATGCTCTGTCGCTCCTAGGATCCCCAATCTAAATCAGAGTCTGCATAGTGTAAAATATTAGTGACATAAACAATATGACTCTTGAACTAACTCCAACCTTAATTGTAAAAAGTGTAAGTGACGTAGTAGGATCTAACAATGTGCAAAATACAAAGAAATCTTCTAGAAGACAAAAGAAGACTTAATTAAACACCCATGTGTTTCAGTAAAACCTAAGTAGCTTATATTTATATAAACAATCAAGCTTATAACTTACACTTATAACTTATGACTAATTTTTATGATCCGGAAAAGAAATTATGAAATAACCATCCACAGGCCTAAATGTTAATTAGCATCATCGTCAAATTTTGGAAAAATACTTGAATGAAGTCTTTAAAATAATTAGATCACATTCCTTATTATAAAAGAATACATCTATGACATTTTGTACTGATACTGTTAACTTTTTTATCATTTTATGCTAAATATTAAGACTTCCAACTTTTTCAAATTTAATCAGAGAATACTACCGTTAAACTTCAACCTTTTCTTAAAAGCGTTTTTGGAAAAATATTTAGGTAATAAACCTTTTACACTATCTACAGCCTGGCTGCACATCGTATTTTTAGATCTTGTATTTCTTTCATTTACTGCGGTAGTTTGCATGCTTGCCATTGGTGGTTGTCGGCTTTTGTGGTGTCACAGAGGTGCTTGTTGCTGAGATATGATCTCTGTTTAACCAGGACGAAATTTATCACTACGCATGCAATGCTGCCTTTTCAATTACTGTCGGGCATGGCGACATGAGAATGGTTTGCCTTTTAAGATAAAGACTCTCTACATGTAACAAAAGTTATAACTGTCTCACAATAACCCTGACCCAGACAATAGACTTACCTCAATTAAAATAAATAAATAAATTCTCTTGTTTGAATATTGTCAACTGTAAGTCGGTTATGTGAACCTATTTTTTGCATACCTTGCAGCACTACTTTAATTTATGTTATTCAATGGATTCGGAGGGTAAATTGCTATCTGCTTTGAAACAATAACACATCAAATTCCAGGAGCTGTTTCAAAATGTGTTCAAAATTATTAAAAGTATGCAATAACAGTAAAAATACTTTAGTGTGACATCTTTGCACTACTTTTATGTGCACCACCATGTACAAACGTGCATGTGCATTACTTGATTATAAATGACGTAATTTATAACCCTTAACCGTTAACCCATATTTTACTTGCCACAGTTTCTTACAGTTTGCTTCCAAGATCCGCTGAATAGAATGGTGATCAACCGTGTCGAATTGTATCCGATGGAGGTTTTCTAAATTAATTTTTGCTAGAATAATTAATTAGAGTAATTAACTTAATGGATCCGATTTTCTGGACTAATTAGATGAACAAGATATCGTTCCTAACGTCTCGAAGAAAGCTTCCCCGATATAAACAAAATGTTAACTATGTCTAACAAATGTTAATCAGGTGTTAAAAATTTTTAATTAGATCTAACAAATGTTAATGATGTATAGTCTTACAAATGCTAATGCAGTTTAACAAATGCTAATGAGGTGAAATAAATGTTAATTATGTTTAACAATGCTAATCAGTTTTAAGAAATGTTGAAAAATGTTAACTGTTTAACAGATGTTAACTAAGTTTAACAAATGTTAACTAGGTTTAACAAATGTTAACTTTGTTTAAGAAAATGTTAACTCAGCTAACAGTGTTAACTAGGTTTAACAAATGTTAACAATGCTTAACAAAATGTTAACTGTTTAACAGATGTCAACTAGGTTTAATAAATGTTTACATTATTTAAGAAAATGATAACTGTGCTAACAGTGCAAACTAAGTTAACATTTTTTGTTAACTATGTTTAACAAAATATTAGCTAGGCAAAGAGTGTTAAGTAGGTTTAACAAAATATTAACTGCAGTTAATAGTGTAAATTAGGTTTTTACAAATGTTGAACAAAATGTTAACTGGGCTTACAGTGTTAACTAGGTTTAACAATTGTTAACTATGTTTAACAAAATGTTAACTCAACTAAGAGTGTTAACTAGATTTAACAAAAATGTTAACTGGAGCTAACAGTCTTAACTAGGTTTAAATGTTAACTTTGTTTAACAAAATGTTAAGTCAGCTAACAGTGTAAACTAGGTTTAAAAAATGTTAACTATGTTAAACAAAATATTACCTAGGCAACAGTGTTCACTAGGGTTAATAAATGTTAACTATATTGAACAAAATTTTAACTAGGCTAACAGTGTTAACTTGGTTAAACAAAATGTTAACTAGGTTTAACAAAAATATTAACTGGAGCTAACAGTGTTTACTGGGTTTAACAAATGTTAACTATGTTAAACAAAATATTAGCTAGGCTAGTGTCAATTAGGTTTAACAAATGTTAGCTATGTTTAAGAAAATATTAGCTTGGCTTACAGTGTTAACTGGGTTTAACAAAATGTTAACTTTGTTTTACAAAATGTTAACTTAGCTAACAGTGTCAACTAGCTTAAACAAAATGTTAGCCTGGTGATACAAATGGGGCCCAAATGTCAGTCCTTTCTATTGAAGTCCAGTCTTTTTGACGTCGTTCACTTACCTTCCCTTATTGGGGAAGCAATAAGCCTGATTAGGCAAACAAAAATTAATTTTGAAAAGCCTTGAATGCCTGAATCATCACTCCGCAATTTTTTGTGCAAATTAAAACGTTCAAATTTTATGTTAAGTGTTCATTGTGCTTTTTTAAGATACATTGGCGGATCCAAGGGGGCGTCCCCGGTGCGCGCCCCTTCCAACGGCCCAAAATTTCTTTCATTTTTATAGGATTTTGGAAGAAAATATTAAAAGGCACTCCTCCAACCACCTGAAGACGCCGGGGCGCCCCCTCCAACGACAACATCACCTCACACAGTATCTTCTCACCCGTGGTATTAATTTTGCAACAATGTGACTGCTAACGCTCTTCGCTTTCTTGGTAATAAAATTTTAGTACCCGCAACTCATTTTCTTTTCCCAGTAAACTGTGTGCAAAGAGGTGCATTGTAAATGCCAAGGGATAAATCTAGTGTGAAGAACAATAAAACATTTTTTGCACCAAAGAAAATAAGTTTTACTAAAAATGGTATGACCAATCTTTAAATTTACTAAAAATGGTATGACCAATCCTATCCAATTAGATGAATTTGATGAACTAGACGAATTAGATAGAGTTTGAATTAAGAAAAACCTCTATCGGAACGGCCTTCTTGTCGTAAAACTATCGCACAATTCAATTTTATGCCACGTCATAGGCGCAGCATGGAATTCTTTCGTTTCTCCCCGGAGAAAAAATTCTTGAACGGATAAAACTGTCAGTTCGAAACGAACTGAATTACTGGCTGAAATGTAATCACTATTGCCTTTGTATATTAAATACCTGCATCGCAAGTCAAATTGAAACCACTTCAGTGAAATAAATTGGCTCCATAAACTAGAATAAGATATTTAAGTTTTAAAAAATGTACCAATTGAACGATTGAAAAACCTTTAGATGACGGGTATGCATGTTTTTTTTCAGTGGTCCTAATACTGAGTTACATCAAAGTTTATGCCACGTATCTGTCAGACTGAAACAAACTTTGTTGTACGCAGTGAACGGCGAGTTATCCGTCCGGAAGGGTGCCGAAACGGTACGCCATTTAAAGATGAATGTAAACAGTGTACAATGGTAGCATGTACGTAAGGCGATGTGTGCATTCACTGGCTATCAAAAGCTCACCTTGGTGTTGCTTGGCAGTGTATTAACTTGCTGTTGTCGCTATTTAGCTTGTTATTAGCTTGATCTGGAGTAATAACAAAAGCAATAGGTTTGCTTTAAACCGAGAAAAGATTGGATTTTATTTCTGCAAACATTATACATGTTGCTCAATGAAGTTCACAATCTAAACTGAATTCAAATTGAAATTGTTTGTAACAGCTTGGGTAATGTTTGGGTCTGATTGGCTGATAGGTTAACCACTTCCTGCAGGTGCACGCGCAAGCCTGCTTCAGCAACAGTTACCGGGCTCAATCTGTTGCAAGCCCAGATGTAATACAGGCAGCTGTATTCTAGTGTGTGGGCCACCACTTTCTGGGATCTCAGTGCTGTGTACGGGGTAAAGTAGGCGGACCTTGCGTACAGCAACAAGAGGTGCGTGCTTTATTCCCAGCAGAAAGGTCAGTTAACACTTACACATATTTATAATTTTCATTAAAGCTGGGTATATCTGGTACACTTTAAACGGATCCCACCTATTATTGCAATATGAGGTAAACAAATATGATGCCTAACATATCGGCTAATTTCTGAGTGCTGTTTATAATACAGATGCAAAATTTGGAAAGTTTTTAAAAGTTACAATGCCTAAACTATACCATTTCATTTGGTATTAAATGTCTTTCCAGAATAGCAATTTGGGCGTATCGTTTCACCCTCTTGTTCAGGTGAGAAGCGGTGTTTTGAAACTATGTAGCAGTCTGTATTTATCCAACCCGACAACTGAGTTCTTTGCATTAGCAAAAACGTTGATCGGAAATACCTGTTCAACTGTTAACTTTCACATACTTTATGCAAACAGTTTATATAATCTGGTTTTTCTTATTAATTTCGTTTACCTAATCTACCAAATCTACCTATTTTATCCAACTCTCTAGACATGTCAATTAACCTCCTCTATTAATTACGTTTTGTGTTTGAATTGCAATCAATTTAAATGTAAGCTTATTGGTCATTTTTGTCATAGGGTCTCAATTTAGTCTTGAACATTATTCGATCATTGGACTGAAATTAGTATTACCCTAAATTGCATTTAGCTAAAAATTGTCTTGAGACAAAAATCAGTTCAAATGTCAGACAGTTCATGTGTCTGAAAAGTTAGGAAGATTTGGTAGATTTGGTAGAGATTGAAATAAGAAAAACCCTCAATGAATGATTTTTTGTGTTAAAGGACTAGACTTCAATCAGACTTACCACCAGAAATTCTGCAGTCTACAGACTGCAGTTAGAGTTAACACCAGGGGTGCTGCAGGCTTTCCCACCTCACACCTGCAGTTGCAGTCACATAAAAGTCTAGAGAATATCCTATTTGTTAATTAGACATCTTTATTCAGACATCTGACACCTTTATTCAGTTATAATTGCACCTCTTGAGAAACTACAGGTACTTTACGTTAGAGTTAATAAATATCTTAAAAGTCTAGAGACTCGTTCTAGTCTTTTTACACTTCGGAGAAACAGGGCGTAACTGTGTCACTCTAACGCTTCCACAACTATTTCAGAAAGGAAAAATACAAATCAAAATTTTTTTAATTGATAAAGTAAGCAATTTCTACTGCTACTTCAGGTTTGAACCTGACTCATAAAAAGTCCCTTGTACATTAATCTACCTTGCAGAAATGAAAATGATTTCAGACTTAGATCTGCACAGGTGGTTCTGAAACCACTGATATTGAAATTAAAGCATTTATCATTAATTGTACATCTTTCCCATGATAACGATCACAATTGTTTACCTGTTGAAGACTGTGTCCAAAACTTGTAGCTTTTTTCTGAACACTTCGAAAATGTTAAATCAAATTCATACACTAAGTAATTTCCATGCATTTTATTGGTCAATAGCACATGGATAAATCTTGGGCCCCATTGCTTTTATGCAAATTAGTTCGGACCCCACAGCTGGAGCTCCGGACCCCATAGTGACGTCATATTTATCCAATTACTGGTGTTTTTCTTTCAGTTCTTTCTTTTTAATATAAAATCAAATAATGTTTCTATTGTTTAAATATTCTTTGGACTGATAAAGAGTATAATTTAACATATTATGGTCATGAAATAAAAACCTTATTCCATTGTGTTTTTGGTTGATCTGGGATTTACACCCTTCAGGGCTCTCGGACCCCACTCGGCTTCGCCTTCCCGGATCCACCTCCTAACTATGGAATAAGTTATAGGACTCAATCCCACAACCTTCGGATCTACAGACGAATGTTCAACCGAATCGGCCACGGAGACGTAACTTGCCTCGTCATTACATCATGAAATGTGAAGGCGACGTACGTGTCTGATTGTCAAACGAGATTTATATCTCATAACACATCCAGATCCGCTCAATACCCACGGGTTTAAAAATGTTGTGTCTAAAAACACGACAAGTGTGATGCTGCAAATGTCAGAGAGACTGACTCAATCGTGTTCGTGTTGTCACGGGAGACATCACAAATCTCCATCTGTTCGTGTTGTCACGGGAGACATCACAAATCTCTATCTGTTCGTGTTGTCACGTGAGACATCACAAATCTCTATCTGTTCGTGTTGTCACGGGAGACATCACAAATCTCTATCTGTTCGTGTTGTCACGGGAGACATCACAAACCTGTGTTTTCCCTTTAATATTATACTAGATGGCCCCCGTGCATTGCACGCGGTCACGCTGACCTTGTACTTTTCTTGACTATTACATTCTATTCATAAACCTTCAAACAGATAATGATTATAATTTCAGGAGATGCCCAAAACAGAGTTTGCACAACTTGACTTATCATCCTGTAAACAGTTCAAAATAAGTCATATTTGACTTTAAAAAGTAATTTCCGACAGATGACGAGACTTAAATAGGTTTAGAAAATCTCACCTATGTTTAATGAAAACGTAGAAAATAAAAAAAATTGTCTTTGTGCCTTTTGTTTTTCTCAGAAAGGCTTTGCGTCTCTTGACTAGGTTTCAGGTGCTACGTGTAAAAATACAATCATTAATATCTGTTCCTACGTAGTTTTTGTCAAGCTTTTTTTTATTTAATTGTTTGGATTACATTTTCTTACTGCACTTTAAAATCGGGATTCAAATCCTGAAATTCCTCTTAAATGTTTTACGTGCAAAACAAAAGAGCAAGCAAAAGAATTTCACGCTGTGCTTTTAATGTGCTATTATTTAAAAATTAATAGGAATTTCAGCATTTGTCAAAAAAAATGGCAGCTGATGTACGTTGCAAATGGTAATTTATCGTCGCCTCAGACATGATCCGTTTGCTAGTCGATCGGCAAAAATCTCAATTTTATTGATATTAATGAACAGTATCGCTTTTTAACAAATCATGAAATCCTATTCATATCTCTACAAAGCTATGTCGCCACACTTTGAAAATCCCACAAGAGCACTGTAATCCAAATAATTAAAAAAGGCCTTACCAAAAGTACTTTTGTATGTGTAACTTAAGACCTCTTTTATTTGCCCGTGTCCCTATGCTCGGTAAATTAATATAGTTAGAAAGGTTCTATTCGCTTTCTTCCTCCCACAATCCTCTATTACAAGTTTAAAAAACATGACAACACCTTTAACGGTAAAAGTATAAAGTTCAAGGTTGGGTAAAATTTCAAATTAGACGAAATAAAGTTTGATTCTGTGGACAAAGTTTTAAAAGTTTTGCTATTGATTATAGTAGTGTAGTAGACTTTATATCCAGAAATATCTATCTGGTTTGTTTGATTATAACAACTTTGAGTTATTCTGTTTTCGAAGATGACAGGTGAAAAACGGTGATTTAAAGTTAAAATATATCGGGATTATTTGCATACTAATAAAATCAAATACAACAGTAGTATTAGTGTCACAAGTGGAATTTAACGTAATTTAGCCTGTTATCCCTAAAAAGCAAAATAATTCACAGTTTCTTTACAAAATAATGAACCTAATAGACATTTCTGAACATGGCAAAGTTAACGAATCTTTATGTGCTGCATTGGCGGATTTAAGGGGGCGCCCCCCCCCCACGGCCAAAATCTTCTTCATTTTCATGCAGTTTTTCCCGATTTTTGGGCGAAAATAGGTGAAAATTGGGTTAGTGCCCCCTTACGAGCCTGGCGCCCCCCCCGTAGGGAAATCCTGGATCCACCAATGTGCTGTCGTTCTGTACTTACTCTAAAATTACGTTAACGAAAACTAGAGCATCAATTAGTGTTAATGTGATTTGCAGGTGCAGCTGTTTTTAAAAAGAATTAAATTAAAACAGGATGTTGCGTAAAATTGAGTTTCTCTATGGTTAAAATAGTTTTATGATTGTTACAGCATTCTTATGTTATATTTCTTATTCAATCTGCCCCTCAGTATGTGTGCACGCCACAAAACAATGAATTTCCCTTGAAATCTTAAACTTTATGTGGATGTAAAATATATTTACAACTGAGTTACCCCATTATTCCTTATAGGGGAATAACTTAAATTTTGTTTGCAAAGAAACAAATCGACAAGATAATATCTCGTGTTGACTTGACTAAGTTATTGTGAAAATGTAATATAAATAGAATATATTTATTCATATGTTTTTAATTGCTCTTCCAGGGTATGAAATAAAATGTCTATTGATGGCTTTTTACTTTGGAGACAATAGGTGCTTTTGTTCTAGAACAGGCACAATGAGGAATTCTATTGTCCCAAAATAAAACGAGGGATGACCTGTCGGTGCACATAGCCTCATGCCACATTTACCAAGAATTTTCGAACACTAAAATTCACTGAATTTTCCCCCAAAAAAGTGTGGAGAACACAAATAAACAACTTGACTCTATTCTGTCTAGCATGACTGTGCAGCTTGACTCCAGTCTTTCTAACATGTCTTACATAACTTTTCTGCAATCGCTGCCAGGAACACAAATCTAATCTCTCATGAAAACAGAAAGCCTCAATGCCCTCTGCTGCTTGAGCCATTATTTGCTTATTTTAGTGCCATGGTTTGCATGCTTTAAGGTCATTACAAATTGACAACCAGTGATTGTAGTACTAAAAGGGATGTTTGGATAATAGAGAATTTGTTAGGCTTGACACCAGACACGCAACAGCTCCTGCAGCTTTTTCAATGTCTGCTTTTATTAAGCTGATCTAATGTTCACCTCGAGGGCCAAATGTTGCTTTCACAAGACTTGCAGCATCGTCTTCAAAACATCAGAGTTTTTATCTGTTTTTTTGTTTGTTTGGTTTTTTTTTTCTTTTTAAGGACCAAAGTCATTTTTGGGGCCCTCTTTTTCGGACCTGTAGCAACCCTGCAAATGAGTTTCAAAGGTAGGATGGATCTGTAGCTGGGATGCTTACTCAAAATATCAAAGTTAATCTTGCCTTGATATTCCCCACTCACAGTTATGCACTCATCAATTGTGGTTGGAAACGAAGGC
Source organism: Haplosyllis anthogorgicola (assembly GCA_038406195.1). Lineage (NCBI taxonomy): Eukaryota > Metazoa > Annelida > Polychaeta > Phyllodocida > Syllidae > Haplosyllis > Haplosyllis anthogorgicola. The sequence goes on from JBCAUI010542671.1 coordinate 9,443, forward strand.
GCAAAATTTCAATGGCATTCAGTAGCGCATTTGAAGGCGGGAGTTTTAGGAGCCCGGACCCCCTCCCCCCCCCCCCGACAACGCCAGCTCCTGTTAAACCATGTTTAGTCGCCATTTTGTACCCCTTTGAAGAAATTTCTAGATCCAATACCGGCATTCCAGGGGTTTTTCGAAATTGAAGGCGGGAGCTTTAGGGGCCTGGACCCCCCCTCCCCCCATCACATGATCAAAAATTTGTCCATTTTATATAATTCACCTAATTCAACAAACAAAATTAATTTGGAAAAACCTCGATTAATGTATTTATTTTCTGAAGAAAAGGCAAAAATGTCACGTAACTATGTGACAATCGGGACAATCGTGTATTGCTTAGTCTTTTATATTGGCGGGTTGCAAGTCCCGTTGACACAATGTGAAACTTTTGGACCAATTTGTATTAAGGTACTGTAAAGTAATTATTTCTGAAAATAAGGACGAGAATACATACAAAATTATTTATTTTATGTCTTCTCGTCTCCCTTTTATAGAAATAAAGAGACATGTAAGGGATATTAGGTCCATAAGTTCCCATTTGCAGAAATGAAAATAAGATGACAATTTTTGCCATTTTTAACTTTGTGTGAATGGGACTTCCGGTTGTCATTATTGATTCACATAAGGCTCTTCCGTCATTATGAGATTTAAAATATCATGGGTATGGTGCCGTTCAGTACACGGAATTCGTATCAGAAGTTTAACAATAGTGCATCAAAATCACAGCGTGAAATTCTTTCGTTTGCTCCTTTGTTCTCATGGTTTCCAAAATGATTCAATTTCTGTGTACTGGGTTCATGTTACTGACGTATTATCAAACATGTTACGGTAAGGTAATCAGATCATTAGTATCAAAATTATTATCAAAAGTTAAGTGCTCGTCAACATTTGAATTAAGTGGGCAGCAACAAGCGTTAAATTGTGTATGTTGGTGTCGAGGTTTGCTCTTCTATCGGTGGGGTTAGGGTTCATCCGCAAAGAGAGAAGCAAATGTTTTACGCTTTCAACGTTTATTGCTAATAAAAAACTGAGTAGTTCAGCAGAACTGAACTGTCTGAAAACAGATAATACATAAAAGCATTGGTACAAGGAAATTAAATGGGTATGCAGAATGTGAAAACATGTAGGATTTTACAGAGATATTTACACAAAATGCAAAGTATTTCATAAATTACAGGTTTCTGGCATGAAATATAGACTGAACATGAAAATACTATGATATTTAAGGCATTTGGGAGTGATTCTGAACATGAAAAGCCATTTTATACACTTT
>JBCAUI010542682.1:0-10748 GCA_038406195.1 Haplosyllis anthogorgicola
GAAAGCATGCTGGTTACTACTCCGGGAATAAGGGCACTGATGAGATTGACGGGAGTATCATCAATTCAAAGAGGGTAAGTGATTTGTTACAAATATTATGAAAAAAATGAGATCGAATTTCCCTCCATCTTCACAGTAAATAGCAATCAGATTTAAAGCCTATCCGGCACTGGCCATGAATACATAAAGCATAAAATCAGTAATACAGTTAATAACACTCAGGGGTTATTATTTTGAGCAACTTGAAAGTCTCCGACTTGAAGCCGACATAAAGCATACAATTAGTGAGACAGTATCACAGTTGCCACCGGTCAGGGAAACGTCAAGGAAAAAATTTTCTCCAGGTCAGGGAAGTCAGGAAATTTAGAGCAAGGCTATAATAAGTATTTGTCATTTTCAGCATCTTATGGCGAAAAAATTTTGGAGCCTCGCTTCGCTTAGCATCATTTCACACTCAAGTAGTATCTTCTTCATAGTATATTTTCATACTACACCTTGTAACTAAAGTGCACATGTGTCTAGGGGTGCTTGTGATTGAACAACTACGTAGGATTTTAATTGTAAGGGTTTTACAACTATTAAATGTGAAACATTTCATGCTGTCAGTTACCATAAATAGTCCTAATATCTGAATTGTTATTCAAAAGATGCAGTAAATTTAATGGAAAGCCATCAAAATTTTCTTGCAACCTTTGAGTTATTCTGTTAGTCACATGGAAAATATGGTTCATATAATCTTCATGGTCATGGAAAATGAGCGATTTGTTAGGGAAAAGTCAGGAAATTTTGAACCGACTGAAAAGTGGCAACCCTGATTATTTTGAGCGTCTTCTAAGTCTCCGACTTACAATTCTGTTATTGTATTTGTGGAGGAATCGAAAGTGTCCACAATATTGTAATATTTTTTATTTTCATTGCATTTCAATTGTAAATTTCAGCAAAAAGCCGAGAAAGAACATCACTGAGATTAGAAAGAAAGTGGACAAAATGCAGGGCACAATGGCCACGACAACAAAATTGGTAAAGAGCATTTTTGACCTGATGTTCAAAGACCAAATTGACGAAGCAGATTCAAAGGAAGGTAGTGGGCGCAGAAGAAGATGCGGCAACTGTGATGTAAGTTTTACAAACTAGGGTACTCAAGTTTGTTTCAAAGAGCATATATTTTATTTGTGCTCACTAGTTTAAAAGTTTAACAAAATTAAACTTTGGGTTTTATTTAGTTTTGCCAAGCGCCAGAGTGTGGTGAGTGTAGAAATTGTAAGGACATGGTGAAGTTTGGTGGTACAGGAAAATCCAAACAGGCATGTGTGAAGAGGCGATGCCCGAACATGGAGATCAAAGATGCAGATGAAAATGACGGCATGGATGACGATAAGGAAAAGGTAAGTTTTCAGTGTTTCCACTACTTTTTAAACTCAGGGACAATTTTCTCTCCCAGCCCTGAATTTTGAGGGTTCCATTGCAATTTTTGAGGGTCACGCATACCGTAAATATCAGACAGCAATTTTCAAATACAGTGATGCATAGCTTATGTGTACATTGATAGAGTATCAAACACTTTCATTGCATTTCTTAAATATATCATTTCGAAAATTAACTTTAAACTTATTGCACATGGTAAACATGTGGGGGTCACTTGATAAATTCAGTGCACTTTTGGTGTAGGTACGTGTGGTAGCAGAAACACTGTATTTTGTCCCGTTGATTCTGACATAAACACAACGTTTTAGATTATATGGATTGGTGACAGAACTGCAAGATATTTCAGAAGAGTAACACTAGTATTTATAAATTATTGCTGACAATTGTGTGTCGTCTCATGGTTCTGATCGTCAAATTGTAGGAAGAAACAAAGAAGACCCAGGATATAAGAACATTACTTCATCAGCATCACAACCCGAAGAAGCTGACTTCCAACGACATGAAATGGGACGGAGAACCAATTGCAAAGATCTCAAAATCCCGTTATTACAATAGTGTGCTCATAAATGGGGAAAGGGTAAGATTTTCTACCTTTAACAGCATCTGGAGCCTGCTGTGTCAAAAAAATTGTCTTTGTCTTTTTAATTCCTTTAATGAATCTGTGACCTGAAAACTGACCTTTATTTAGTATTATTCTTTATCATTTTCTAACAGTGCCAAATGAGCTGAGGTCCCTATGAATCAATTTTAGTTATCAGTAAACTGGTTTATACTTGGATCACAGTAATAGTCAGTAGTGTCAACTAAAGTTAATTTTTTGATCGTAGATAACTGTTGGTGACTGTGTGTCTATCAAATCAGAAGAGAAAACCAAGCCGGACTACATAGCAAAAGTGCAGTATATGTATGAAGATGGTGCAAAAGAGAAATGGTTCCATGCGGTTTTCTTTTGGTGAGTAAGTTATGTTAGGGTACAGTTTAGTTTCAGAATTGCCCTCCTGTTATCAGGATCAATCGAGTCTTTCTGTTGTGGAGTCATTTGATAACGTTAATTGGAGGAAATGTCCATCACCTCGGAAAACATAACACAAAAAGTTGTTCCGATTGCGTAAATTTCAGACCGAACCGCCCCCTTTCATAAAAGCATATCCAACAAAGTCTGGCCTTTCTGAAGTTATTTTGAATAATTATCTCAACATAGTTAAACATCATCATATTGAAAGATTCTGTCAGATGTGCAATTTGTTGATGCAAAAGTGTCGCATTTAGAAAAACAATCATTCAAGTTTTACTGTTTGCAGCCGTGGTACAGGTACAATCTTGGGTGATATTAGTGACAAGCAAGAGGTTTTCATGGTGGACGACTGTGAAATGATCACACTGGGTTGTATCGTGAAGAAAGTAGAGGTGAGTATAGTTTAACACTTTTTGTAAGCTCGGGCAGTTCTTGACTTAGTGTTTTCAAGTTTTAGCATAATTTAATGATTACGATTTATCAGGTGAGTTATACTACTTGTCCAAATAAATGGAAAAAATGAGTTCTTTCGGTTATCTGTACAGGTTATTTACAAGGCGCCAGGCAATGATTGGTTTATGCGAGGAGGTATAGACGATCCTGATTCCGATAGAGTTGTTGCAGAAGATGAAGAAGACAAATTCTTTTATCAGAAATGGTAAGTTTTTCCAACTGAAGCCGAAAAGCCTTCAAGACTTCGACATAGTCAAAGAAGTATGACAATAGACTGCAGAGATTTTTATTATTTTAAACCAAATAAATTTGAAGGTACGATCCACGATTGGCCAGATTTGAAGACCCACCCGTTGAAGAAAAGCCGAGAGCTGATGACATGACGTATTGTCCTTCTTGTGTCAGATACCAAAAGATACTTGATGTAAGTATGAAATTTTAATTATCCAGTCTCCTTTCCGCACTTATTACTGGATAGGGAAAAGTTAGTAAAAAATATTTTCAGATGAAGAAAATATTGAATTGTAATATTGATGGGAATTTATGAATAAGTTACCTGTCACTTGTGAATCAGCATAAATTACACAACCTTTAAATCACCATTTCGGCATTTATTCCTTATGGCGAGGAAAAATTAAGTGATTCAAACATGTGTTCCAGTGAGCAAATATTAAAAGTAATAAAGATAGATAATAATTCATCTGTTTGTTTTTAAAAAGCGTGACAAGTGCATCCTGGGCGATGAAACTGAAAATGAGAAAGGAGAGGTGTTCAGACATTATTATTCAAGTTTCCAGTACGGCGGACTAGAGTACAAGATAGGTGATCACTGTTATCTCGAGCCAGGCAGTTTCCCCTTTGGCACCAAACCAGCCCAACACAAGAAAGTCAAAGCAGATCAAAGCAGATATGTAAGTTAGATACTGTTATGAATGATCTGTCGAAAGGCAAATGCTTTATCACTTTACTGACACGACGAAATAGTAGTTTTCATAGGATCTTGATATTTATCGATATGCATCACCAAAACCCATTAGTAAAAAAAATAACCATTTTATCATCCTAAATAATATGTAAATATTCGTTTGATTATATTTCAGGACAATGAAGAAATGTATCCAGAATTGTACAGGAAGAACGAATACGTGAAAGGTTCCAATGCCGATGTGCCAGATCCGTATCAGGTTGCTCGCATACTCGAAATATCTGTGAAGAAGGAGTTTGGTCGTCATCCTGATCCAAAAGATGTCAAAATTAAAGTGAACAAATACTACAGGTAAGTCAGAAAATTAGGTAGGATGTTCTTTTCCAGAAAATGACCAAGTAGCCAGATCGTCACGGGTTGTGATTTGATAGGGAAGAAATATAAGAGATTATATCGGTGTTTGGTTATCGAAATGTGTGAAACTTTATAGCCAGACTACAAAATGCAAAACTTACAATCACATGTAAAAAACATTTCTTAATAGGCCGGAAAATACACATAAGGGTATGCCATTTGGTACCCAGCAAGATCTCAATAAGCTGTATTGGGTTGATGAAACAAGTAAAGTGAACGTGAGTCAAGTACAGGGCAAATGTCAAGTCGTCTGCACTGAGGACCTAACCATCTCTACTGATGAATATTACAGACAAGGACAGGATAGATTCTACTTCACTGAGGTTTGTTTAGCATTTCTGTAATCTTTTGGGTGCCGATAATAAAACGTTTCAAATCACTCGTGTTCTTGTTAAGCAGGAAGTATTCCAGCATCATTATTGTTCGTACAAGGTCAGAAGTCGCACATGACACCAAGACTGTGACGACTGGTAACTACATAAGTTAAAGTGAACAAGTAGTTTAAACAGGTGCATTACTGGTATGGACTAGTCGCATGTACTTCAGATGTACGCATGTTTATTGTATGTTAAATGGCTAAAACTTCTATAACATGAAAAAAAACCAGACTAGTCGGCTCAGCCCCACTTAAGACACACTAAATAGGCCTTGAAGACATTCTGCCTGCACTGACGTGTACATAATATTTCTTTAGGAATATGATGTCGAAACTAAGGAATTTAAGGAAGCACCCGAAAAATCGCGAGTACAAGTGAAGGGAAAGGTAAGTTGTAATGCTGTGTTAAGTGAAAATGTTGATGTGTAACTTTTGTCGTGTAATTACAGAATAATATAATTAAAGCATACTAGTCAAAGTCGTATTTTAATAGCCAAATATCCTTTAAAGAGAGGTCTTTATTTCATCTGCGATCTAAAACTATCAATCAGGGCAAAGGAAAAGGAAAGGGCAAAGGTAAAGGTAAATCTAGTGACCCCAAGGAGACAATGGAAAGTATCGAGAAAGAGGAGAAAGTGGAGATTAAACGCCTTCGATGCCTGGATATCTTTGCCGGTTGTGGAGGTACAATAGCCCTTTTATTTGTTACATATTCTATTTCTCGGCAAAGTGATTTTTCTTTCTCGAGTTTTTTGGATAAAACGTATTTTAAAGGATCTGACTTGGAATAAAAAAAAACAATTTTCACGTCATGAAGTTTTTCTTTTAGAGGGCCTAATTCCTACGTCGTTTTCAATTTTAACTTTGAAATAAATTGTTAACATATTACACCAGGTTTGTCAGAGGGTTTCCACCAGGCAGGCATCGCAGAATCAAGATGGGCTATAGAGATAATGGATCCTGCCGCTCAAGCTTTCAGGCTAAACAATCCAGGTTGCATCGTACTCAGTGATGATTGTAATTACATCCTACGAGCTGTTATGGAGGTGTGTATGATGTAATTTGTTTATGTATTCATACATTTTTTTCTATGTACTATGTCAATGTTATATGAATTGTTTGGTAATAAGAGATACATTTTAAAATCAAAAGGGTGAAAAGACAAACCAGCGTGGTCAGAAGCTTCCACAGAAAGGAGATGTCGAACTTCTATGCGGAGGTCCCCCTTGTCAGGGATTCAGTGGAATGAACAGGTTCAACTCCCGAGAGTACTCAAAGTTCAAGGTTTGCTTGATCATCCAATCAAACACTTTCCAAAGAACTAAAATATTTTGTGTTACATAATAAGAACTTTCAAACTTAAATTGACAACACAGAAAATGTTTTCACCTTTTACCTTTCCAGAATTCCCTGGTCTCCAGCTACCTAAGTTTCTGCGACTATTACCGACCAAAGTTCTTTTTGTTAGAGAACGTAAAGAACTTTGTGAACTTCAAGGGTTGTATGGTGCTTAAGTTGACTTTACGTTGTTTGTTACGCATGGGATACCAGTGCACATTTGGTATACTGCAGGCTGGAAACTATGGAGTGCCACAAACCAGAAGGAGGTAAGTGCAAAAATGTTAAAATAACTCAAATGTACCCTAATAATTTTTGTTTGGTAATGGGTTGGTTTGAATTTGTTTGAATAGATTGTAAACAAATGAAAAAAAGTCTTGAGGTCTTTTAAGAACATTACTAGTGAAAATGAAATAACAGTCGCACATATTGCAAGGTGATCCACTTCATACACTGCATTACTGTACTAAAACCTGTGTATTCTTTTAATCAACAGGGCAATCATACTTGCTGCTGCTCCTGGTGAAAAGCTGCCGTATTATCCGGAACCTCTTCACACATTTTCAAAGAAAGGAATGTCTCTCACCGTCGTGGCAGATGATATCAAATATGAACCATGCATCACGAGGTTTAACTCGGCGCCTTTCCGAACTATAACTGTCAGAGATGCGATGTCAGACTTGCCTAAGATCAGAAACGGTGCTAAGGCAGAGGAAATATCTTACGGTGGGGACCCAGAGTCGCACTTTCAGAGAAAGGTATGATAAAGAACCAAATTTGTTAAATATTTTTTATGCATTTTTAGAAATTCAAACGGCCTTGAACAGTGCTATTTCAATTTTAGATCCGTAATAATCAACTTCAACCAATTCTACGAGACCACATCTGCAAAGAGATGAATCCAGTAACACATGCACGAATGCAGCATATTCCGCTTGCACCTGGATCAGACTGGAGAGATCTACCAAATATTGAAGTTAGACTGTCAGATGGAAATTTCAGCAAGAAACTGTAAGTTTACTTTCCAATTTTATACAATTTGGGCATGTGTGAAAATGTTTCCCGTGCTTCGCTAAGGATATGGGTAATGACCCTTCGTTCTGATGAAAAGTGCTGGTAACTTCCACAGTGAATTAAATCGACAGATGAGAGTAAACTATGTAAAATTTGAGAATGCCTGTAAGAAACAATCTAATTGTATTTACAATTTGTCTGGTAAACAGGAGATACACTCACCACGACAAGAAAAATGGAAGATCCTCTACTGGAGCCAAGAGAGGAGTGTGTCGATGTGTGGAGGGTAAAAAATGTGATCCAATGGATAAGCAAGACTGTACTCTTATTCCGTGGTGTCTGCCACACACCGGGAACAGGCACAACCACTGGGCTGGTCTTTACGGCAGGCTCGAGTGGGAAGGATTCTTCAGCACAACGGTCACCAACCCTGAGCCTATGGGGAAACAGGTAAACAGCTACAGACTTGACATGTTAAAATGTTGAATAGAGTTCACAGATAAATGTATCCACAGTTTCCGACACGTGGAGAAAATTGGCTTTTAATCCCTGACCTGTAATTGCAAGCCAACGTCTCTTGATTACAGGGAAGAGTGCTACATCCAGAACAAAACAGAGTAGTGAGTGTTCGGGAATGTGCGAGGTCTCAAGGGTTTCCTGACACATACAGGTTCTTTGGCAACATCCTGGAAAAACATAGACAGGTAAGAATGTAAATTAGATCAAATAAAGTCTTTAAGCATCTGTCCCGCTCGGTGCCTATTCATTATGCTTGATCCAACAGATCCACCCTTGCTTTGAAACCCATGGGCAGGGTCACCCCAAGTCTGAAACAGGGTATCAGTGGCCCCACAAAATGGACTTCGGTCCACAAAACCTTTGAAAAGAAAAAGACTAAGCATCTGCTTCAGGATCCGAAGGTCCAGTTTTGACATAATAGCAGTGTCTGCTCACCGCTTGAAAATGTGTGTGACGTGTAAGGGTCCACCACAGGTACCAGGCCCAAAAAATTGGGTGTGTTCTTGTTCAAGAGAACGTGAAGAACATTACCGTTCGGAGCAGCCAAATAATACTCATGTTAATTTAATATTCAGATTGGTAATGCTGTTCCTCCACCAATGGCAAGAGAGATTGGACATGAAATAAAGAAATGTTTGGTTTGGAAGCAGCAAAATGACATGACGAAAGAAAACACTGAGGGCAAGGGAGGTGCCGTAAAATCTAACAAGGACACGAAGGATGAGACAAGCGACCAACTGAAAAAGGAAGATGAGGACAGTGATGTCCAAATGATCGAATAAGTGTATTAAAGCTATGAATCACACAACTTGTGTTGTTACAGCTTAGAACTACTGTGTACAGACGTACATGTATTTAAGGAAAGTAAAGTCATTCATTCATTTTTCAACTAGTGCAAGTTGAATTAAGATCCTTACTGTGGAATCATTCAGTATTACTTTGAAAAGGAAATTTTCTTTATTTGATACTTATTTTAATTTACAATTTAGCCTATTTGTCAAGATTTTATGTGCATTTTGATTTATGTTTGCATGAAGCATGGTTAAATGATTTATTCCTAAAATGTATGTTCGTGTATGAAATTTATGTACGTGTTGTATGATTCACATCCCAGACATATTTCGGTTATAGCCAGTCTTACGGGATTGTACCTAATCTAGATAGGACATAATTCCGTATAAGAAATTTGCATGCATGTATTCTTTATGAGGAAGAGTGAAAAAGTTTGGAGATATGTTCCTTACTTGTGTATCTATTATAATACCTCCGTGTTCATGTTAATCATAGCTGCCATAAGAACTCAAAATTGAGTCTAATTGTATTTACACCCCAGTCTTGACAATTTATTGCAAGTTTTAAGGTTTATTTGCATTTGTAACAAACGAACGGAGAGGGTTGACATAATAAATAAGATATTTATATGCCTGATGCAGTTGTCTGTTTTTGTATCGAAATGCACTCTTCCCAATATCGGTTACAAATAGGACAATATGCCATACTACAGTAAATCTGCCCCATGCTACCTTATGTTTTAAGGTAACCTGCAGTAAGAACCAAACAGCAGGACAAAAGTCACATATTTCGCAATACTAAAGCTGGTTTGTATTAAGTGGGGCGTCAAATATTTTGTGCAACAGAGGTGCCACCTTGTAACTATGAAATATTTAAATAGTAGGTGGCGCTAATTCCGCTGAAAGAATCGGGTATCAGTATCAGGTGCTCGGCTTCCAGGAAAGGCGCTAATGACAAATTGCTCAAAACATTTTGGAAAGATATTTTGTTGTAGGACTCTTACACGAACCTGTCTTGGCGGTCGAAATTGAATGTAAAATATAAAATGCATTTCGTGGACTATTCTGTTAGTCAAGTTGTCACAGATTTAAGGTATACGTGTGATAAGATTAAAGTGCCCTGTTATCGCCCATTAAGACGTGAACACTTGTTTGCTCATTCGGCATAATTACTAAAGAGGCTACAAATCGTGATTTGTGCGTTATCGTTTTTGCATACTTACCCGGATCATAGAGATCATGATGATGGCGGATCCGCGGTGGGGGGAAGGGGGGGGGGGCGTAGACCCACGAGCCCCCATTGCTGCACAGACGTCGAAGTAGCATTGCTGCCTCGAGAATACAGGCAAACATGTCGAAATCATTCATCATTTTAATAGATTGAGAAGATGACACAGATTATGACAGATTGTTGAACATGTTGAAAGTAAAGACAGTTTTCCATGTAATGATAAATATTTCTGTACTTCTATCTGTATCCAGATTGAAAACCCATGTTCAAGTTTACAGACATACCCCTCTTTGCTAGCATAATTCAATAAACTCAACAACAACAAAAAATTCCAGTCATAATTAAATGTGGAGATGAAGGGTTCACTGTAAGACTTGCCAGGTCTTGGATACTAAGGTTGCTGTCTACAAGTGACCTTTTGACTCAACTGTTTCTATGTTTGTGAAGGATAATATGAAGATGAAATATGCAAAGTTTCAGCATGATCCACCAGCTAGTTTGTGAGTAATTCAATGCAGAAGATGACCAACAACACCATTTAGATCAATGGAAAATGGCAGTTACTTTATTTTTTAATTTTTTGTAGGATCAGAGTCCATTTTTGGGCCACTGGTTGCCCCTGTTTTGGACTTTGTGTGACCCTCCCCATGGATTTTACTGAGTACTACCATTGCCTTAAGGATGGTGAAATTTTGTCAAACTTTGATACATGATTGATCCTAATATTGCAACATTTATACAACAAAATATAAGGGTGAAATAATTTTCTAATAAATTTAAATTAACCAGATAGCAATTACAAAATTGCCTGTCTATTGAATGAATATTATTTTATTGTTGCTTTTCCCCACTGGTGGCCATTCTGAAATGAGATTTGACAGATTCAGGGGGTTTGTGTCTAAAACCAAAAAAAGTTCAATCTGGACCAATATACAAGTGTGACCCATCAAAATGACCAGAAAAACACACCCTACACGATGGTACACTCCATTCTTATTTTTATTGACTCTAACTTCGCTTAATTTCACCTTTGGGTGAGGGGTACCACCCAAGGGGTGTCCCCATTTGAAAGTAGCCACCAATTTTTTTTATAAAACTCACTCAATTTGATTCCTTTGTACTTAAATCCCAAGTCTATTGATGTATTATTGGCGGTTACAGTGAAAAAAATTTAAAAATCAAGATATTTTGAACTCACTTTGGGGAATCCCTCCCAAAATAGCATCAAAATGATGTTTTCCCACCAA